>VZTZ01016279.1:14187-36143 GCA_013400955.1 Drymodes brunneopygia
AGCTCAGAGCCCAGCCCAGAGCTGAGCCCAGAGCCCAGCCCAGAGCCCAGCTCAGAGCCCAGCCCAGAGCCCAGCCCAGAGCCCAGCCTCAGGCCTGGCAAGGCACAGCAGGCTCACAGCAGCTCTGCTTTTTCACTTCCACCTCCTTGAGGTTTATTGCTAAAATCTTCTGCTTATAAACATCACCACCATCATTTTATTACAAACACTTAGTGCAGGCAAAGTGCATTAGGGCAGTATTTTGCTTTTAGCTCTCTTGTTACTTGTAATGACCACAATGGGCAATAAAATCTGTTACTAATGTTTAGCTTGGTTTAATCAACACCAGACCACAGCAAAGCACAGAACTGCTGATCCAGAGCCCTCACTGTGTTTAG
Source organism: Drymodes brunneopygia (assembly GCA_013400955.1). Lineage (NCBI taxonomy): Eukaryota > Metazoa > Chordata > Aves > Passeriformes > Petroicidae > Drymodes > Drymodes brunneopygia. The sequence goes on from VZTZ01016279.1 coordinate 14,565, forward strand.
ATCCTGCTTGCTGGTGATTTCTGGCTGCATGTTCCCTGGCCTGTATTAAAGCAGAGTGAGCTGACTCTAACTACTTTCAGAATTGTAACAGTAATTGGGAGACTATTCTGTAGCTTCATGGGAAAGGTGATAAAATGGATCCTGAAAGACTCCCTCCTTTTGCTGGAGAGGAGTGGTAGTGCTTTGTGCAATAAACTTGCATGGCCCCATGGAAAGATCCCCCGTTAGACAGACACCCTGTCACCTTCTACCCAAACATGAGTGAGTGAAGCCAAAGGCTCAGTTCTGTAAGGGAGAGTGTGGAAACAAATGAGATGAAACACATCATCCAGAGCTCACTGAAATCACCCACAAAGCCAAAGGAGATGAATGAGGGACTGTCACCCTGCTTTTTGCAGTGTTCCATGTTTTTACTTTTGTAGTAGAAGTTCCCATGCAGTTTCTATAATCACAGTCCTTGTTTTCCTAACTGGCCAAGATTGTTTTGAACTTTTAGATTGTTTTTCATTCCTTTCCCCTGGAGTGGAGAAAGACGATAGACTATGTCTTTAACCTGTGAGATTGTGAAGGTGGTAGCCTCATTGACCAATCCATGATTGTCTTAAGAAAGATATAAATATGAGAGAATAAAGAAGGGCAGGCCCTTTTTGGTGGTCCTGCCTGGTGGTTCAAACTGCTGCTCTGAAGTCTGCGTGTTTCTTTCATGTCTGGCAGTACAACAAGGGACATCTATACAGATTTTACAGCCACTAGTGCCTTACTTTCCTCCTTCCTGACAGTTGCAGGGAACACATAATTACAAGTAGTGATTTGCATTAGAGAGCAAATGTGTGTTTCTTTCGTTATTCAATCACAGGTTAGAATAACTTTGTGTATGAAGACATACATAAAAATGTAATCATTTCATTGTCAGGAGCCTAAAGCTAACGTTAATTACAGTTTGAAACTTCGATTATTAATGCATCTTTACCTATTGAAGTGTGAAATAAGCAATAGTAGTTGGAATACACCAATTAAATTAGCTTTTGAGAATAGAATTCATAAATAGGATACTATGTTGTGTTTACAGTTAAAATTGTAACACAGCATTAAAGAGCTGGAGGGTTCTGTATTCTAAACAACGATGCACCTTAACATTCATTCAAAGAAAGAAAAATGTTGGCCTTTTTCCATAAACCTATTGCTAAATTATAAATATTCAAGCTTTATGTCCTGTGGAAGCAGATGCTATATTTATTCTATTCAGTCAACTATTACAAAAATCAAATTCACCTTTTTCATAAATCTTGCATAATACACACACCCACGCCCCATATGAAAGGAAATGGATTCTGTAGCCAGAACTAAGCAAATATTGAATACTAGTATTCAAGAACAATAATTCAAAGAATTAATAGAATTCTATGTTAGCTAATAACTTTTTTTTTGGTCCATTTTCTAAGTTTGTTCACTTCACTTTGTTGAGTTGCAAAGTCAACAGTACAAAAATGTATCACCTAATAAGTTAATATTATAAATACTTGGAGGAGAAAATATGTGTACGAATTACAAGGAAGCAGTCATGTTTTACCTCTATCGTAATTGTGTAAGGACAGAGGAAAATTAAATTTACTTAAACAAATAAAGCTTTAAAGAACAACAGACTTCAACTTCAGTAGAACATATGATACCCATTTCAATTCCTTTCAAAATTCCAATTCACTTGTGCCAGTCCTTGCAGTTCTGAAAATGTACTGTCTTTGGTCCAACCACAGAACAAAATGCCCCTGATGTCTTTCTCTCCTCATAAACTGTGTCTCCCTTTGTACTAACAAATTTACTGAGTGGTTACTTGCCTTTCAGTATTTATTCCAGATTATTGCTCTTTAAAATTAGTCTTCCATCCATTTTTGTCTTTCCTTTCCCAGCATCCCCATCTTCCTTCAGCCAACTTTCCTTCCTATATAAAACACCTAGGAAAGGCAGTGGGATTTCTAAAATGCTGCACATGCACAGTTTCAGTGATTATTGGAAGATCTTCCTGATCCTGCCATATAATTGAGAAGCCAACCATCACACTGTCCAGGTGATTTTGGATTCATGGTTTGAAGAAATGCTCACTTAGGAGAATGCACTTGATAATGGGATCATAGCTTTGGTCATGTTTTGTGTTACCTTTTACATGTTTTTACAATTGAAATTGCCAAATCGTTATGAGTTCAAATGAAATGAAATTTCTACAGGAAATAAATCGCTAAAATTTCATTCCAGGGAGAGATTTGAGCAATTTATTAATTTCTTTTCTTCCTAAAGGAAACTTGACCTTCTTAACTGATTATCATTGACAGCTGTGAACTCTGCACCTCAGTACCCCATGAAAAGCAGATATTGTTTGTTTAATTGACTGACCTGCCATCAAAAACAGCAACTTTTTTGGGCATCAGTCCTTGCATGAGTCCATACATGATTGATTCACAAGTAATTTTGAAGCTTAGAAATATTCCCCATGCACATTTTAAATTGTGAGGTTTTTTTAAAGAAGCATTTTGTGCAATAAATTACTCATTATTAGTTACAGACAGCTTTAATTACAGGTACTGACTTAGACTGAGAGAAGAAGTCTGCACAAAGTGATCTAATAAATTAGATATGAACAGGAATCACGAAATGACAACCTGAAATTAGCAGCATAAAAGCAAATTGTTCTCCAAATTTTCAAGTAGATCATAAGCTTAAACTTAAACAAAGAATATATTTTTTAGTGCCTCTTAGAAAACTCACTCCTTTGAAAGCGACACCAGGAAACTTATTATTCATAAGGGACCAAAAAGTGGGGATGAGTGAGCAATAATGAAGTAGCAGTTCAGAGAAGGATTTTCAACAGCTTTCTGAAGGCAAGAGTACACTAGAGAAAAATCTTTAGAGAGTGAAGAGTATAGAAATAATTCAAATCCTGCAGAAGACAAAACTTAATCCAACATAACATTAGTGACATCTTATCTCCAAAAAAATCCTCATACAAAATTATTCAGTCAAAACAATTTAAATGCTTTTGGCTTGGGTTTATTGCTGTTGGGGTTTTGTTTCATGGTAGTGCTGATCCCCAGTTTCAGTGGGTGACAGGAAAGACAGAATCCAAAGCAGACCTGTGGTGATAGACAGTGGTACCAAACAAACAAATGATACACTAGATTAGTGGACAAAGTGATAAATTAGTTAGTTTGCAAGAGTGCTGGGGATGCTGTTTGAGTGTCTGGGGGGATCCAGGGCAGAGCTGGGAACTGCCAGGTCTGGCAAAGATCACTCTCTTTGCCCTCCTAGGTACTGCTGTCCTATTTCATCCCAAACAGCCAAAATTCAGGATGCCACGTCTGTTGGGATAAATACATTTCTCAAACAATAATGACTTGACACCAGCAGCCTTCTTTAAAAAAAATATTCAAAGTCCTGTAAAGCTATTCAGGAAACAGATTTTTTTTCCTTCCCTCAGAATTTTATGTCCCCTGATTTCTTTCCTTGGGGCCATAATGCCAGGGCTCTGACACATCCTTTCTGCCTTCCCTGTGTCCTTCATGTAAGAAACATCTCCTGAAATAACAAAACCTCGCTGCTCATGTAACTCACCTTCCTGAGCAGCCCTGGGCAGAATCTAAATTTTGGTTAACACCTCCAGAGCTTTTAATAGTGCCTTGCAACTTGGTCAGACAGAGAAGCACAATCCCCCACCCCAGCTCCACTAACACCCTTTCCTCTTCCTCTTAGAAGAATCCTGTAATGGAGATGGACCATGAAATTATCAAATTTGATCACAGATTTCATTTTTGACCTAAAAGATCTGTCTTTATGAAAGAGGAGCAGATATGCCTTTATAAGAATTTATGTGTTTCAATAACTGACAATTCCCACCAAAAACCCCTCTAACCTTTTAAGGAATTAAATAAATATTTGTCATTTCTCTCTATACCAATCCAGCTCCAGTTAAACATCTCTTGACCTGAAGATGTTAACTTTTCTTAGGCTTTGAACTAACCTCAAAAATTATTTATTTTCTGCCTCACAGACCAATACTGTGGCTCTAGCCCTGAGTGAGCACAGAATCGTATGGTCAGTGATTTCTGTGTACAATGATTTCAAGTTGTTCAATCTTGAACACAAAGTTCCTAAGATATGTCCCTAGGTTTTGGGAGCATGATCATTTAGGTAAAATCTTTAAAACTTTGCCACACCTCAGCTGCATTTTAAACCTCATTTCTTCCACATCTGCTTCTCAACCAAACCCTTCTTTTCCTATTAACTCCCAACTTAATGTCTCTTAGAGCCTCAGTCAATTTTTCAATCCTTCTCATCTCTGCTGCCTGCTCAGAGCAAGTCTTTTTCATCTCCTATTATCTCATTTGCCAACTTTCAATCCTTTTGCCAAGGCCTTTGCTAAGTCTGGCAGTTCCCTCCTCTGAGCCAACCATGCTGACTGAGTAAAGCCACCATGGAAGTAACAGAGTATTTTCCCTGTTTTTATGAAGTTCTAGTTTTGAAGTTAGTCTGTGTCCATGAGAGCAAACTCAACCTTTAAAAGACTTTTTTGGGGGGAATTTGGTATTCAAAAAGACTGCTGAATATCCCATGGAGCCATGCTTAAGTCGCAGGAAATTATCTGTTGCATAGAACACCCAGTTTGGAAAAACAGTTTCAGATCAAGTAAAAAAAGATAAACACTACTACCAAAGATCCTTAAAACCCTACACAGAAATGTATCTGGTGGTCCAGCATTTATTTGAAGACCTGGAAGCATAATGCAACTCTGAGAGGACTGCAAAGTTTTCAGTAGATTTTCAGCTGAGCAAGTTCATGGGTCATGTGCTTATGCTCTGCCTGATGCAGGTCAGTGCCTTTCACTCACTCTGGAAATGCTGGAGGGATTCATTGCATTTTGGAAAAAGACAGAAACACTCTAAGGCCAGCTTGTACAAGCAATTCTTGAGATTTTACTGCATATTTTATCTCCATTCATTGATGAATAACTCAGCCACAATTCAAAGCCATTACACTCCTAACAACCTGCTATTAAATGTGGCAACATATCTCAGGAAGACATTGGACTGGCTGAAGTCATGACCAGTTTTGAAAAAAATTACAATTAAGATGGAAAGAAGTTAGGAACAACTATAATGGATGAATAGAAAAAATCACTGAGGGCCACTCCATATTGGGCAGAATTTTAACAGACAGAGGTGAACTTAATCTCATACAAACTAGCCTGTCATGGAAATGAAAAACATTATTGAGCTCTAATGTCTTCACCAAGCCCATTGGTATTTTCAGGAGATGCTGGATGATGGGTAGATTCTCTCAGCAGCTCCTAAGTTGTCTGAATGCCAAAAACCCCATGGCCAGCTGTGTGTTGAACTTTCATAAGGGTCAGATTGCAGTGGGACAGAAACAATGGAAGAATAAAGCTTTGGGTTTGGGTGGGGCTATTTTCTTTCCATTCGTTCTCCTGGGCACACAACCTGACTTAACAATCACACAGCCTTTGAGCTCATGCAGGTTCACAAAGTGTGAAGGAAGAAAGTTAGGAAAGATAAAGTTTGTTTCATACCTGTGTTTTCTGAAAATGCAACATTGTGCATTAAAAACACCAATAAATCCAAATTGTAGCTATATTTCTGTTAGTGGCCATTAAACAAAACCACAGACCTGAATTATTTCTTCTCTTTTCTTTCACTACTGGATTCAAAAAAACATGTTTGAAATGGAGGAAAAAGGAAAAATTTTAGAATTAATTGATGTTCCATAAGATACTCAAAGTATGAACAAGAAATGAGAACAATGCTTCCTTGAGTTAAACTCACTCGTATGAGAAGATGCCTGGTAGGAAAGAGCTCTTCAATTTAGAAAACAAAGCAGAAATCCTAATTTCAGTTTTCAGGTGGAAGAAGGAGCCAGGTGTCACTTAGAAGTAATCAAAATAAGCAGAATGTCTTAATCAGGAAAACAACCAACACAACCAAAATAAGCAGAAAAGTAACCAAAGCAGCAAAGCAGCTCCTGTAGTTCTGCTTCTTCACTCAGTGATATTCCTCCTCCTTTGCATGAATATGAACACTGTCCTGACAATGGCTCATTAAAATCTGAAATTCCTGGGCTCAGATATGGGTTTTAAGACACTACAAGATAAGCTATAATATACAGTTAAATAAGGCCAGATATAATATACAGTTTTGTCATAATCTTCTTCAATAACCAGCACCATACTGTGCTAAGATGGTAATTATTTAAGGTATTGTTTGTTAATTCTTACTGTGCACATGCATCTAACATTTGTGAGTACTGCTAAATACTTGGCTTCCAGGATAACTTCTTTACAGCACTGCTGCTTCTTTTCTAACTCCTACTAGAATGTTTTAGCTCAGAATTGGTCCTATTAGAAATAATATTTTCAAGAGAGAAAGCTAATTGCTAAGGTTCAAAAAGGCAGTGATAATTTTTAAAAAATCACATTAAGGTATTAAGTATGGCCATCAGTTAGCATCAAGTGATTTCAGAATATATTTTCTCTTTAATTTCGGCATAAATTCAAAGTATTACTTTGTTCATGATTTAGCCTTCTATAGTTACATACACTACCATCTTGGTAACAGCAATAAATGATAAATGGGTCTAAAACATGTATTAAAAACCTGAATTACATCCAAATTGCCCAGCCTTCTCTCTTAAAACCACTGCGAATCAGTAGAAGTAATAAAATCTTAAGTGAGTACCATCAATTAAATGCAGTTACAATGAAATAAGCTGTACAATAATGTCATTTGAGCAGTGCAAACCTTGGAAGATGAAGCCTCAAATGAGAAAATAGTGCTGGAAGAGATTTCTAATAGGATGTAGATAAAACTTGCTCCCTTCTACCTGAAATGAGGACTTACAATCCCATTTTAGTTTATGGTACAGCTATTCTAGCTTCTCCACCTTTTCCCTTCATGCCTCCAAAATTCATGAAACACCTGCAAATGACAGTGCACCTACAGCAAACTGAACTGGACACACTCCTGACTATAAAAGAGAGAATCTTCAAGGAAAGAGACCATTTAGCATTTTCTTTGAGCTCTGTGTTATGCTGCTTCTGTAAGAGAACAACTCCAAAGAAGGGATGCAGTTGTTTGAATATTAGGGGAAATAATGAATAGATTTTATTCCACTTGCAAACCACACTGGATCACTGATCGGAAATAAAACCAAAAAGTGGAAATCATCTCAGAGTACTGATGTGGCCTCAGAAGATTTCCTTCCCCATATTTGTTGCTTTGGGTTATGTCAGTTTGTTTTATAGCTGCAGTAATTTTAAATGCATTTTTCTCTCTTGTGAGATGCACTCTTTCAACTTTCCTTGAGGAAGCTTGAGGCACTGATTTATGGTCAGATATGTGTGAATATATCTGACCATAAAACACACTGTACTTTAGTATTTACTGCTGGAAGACAGACAATATTCCAGATTCAGTGTCTGAGTTATTTCAGCCCTCTCTCTTGCTGTGTGCAGGTACCATAACATCCTGTTAAAAATAAAACTGCATCTGGTTTATTCAATTATTTCTAAAGGTTTTGCAAATGCGGGATTTCAACCTCCATTAATGCTCAAAGGACAACCTGCAATATTCCAGTTTTACTTATAAAGGAATCTTAAATTTGGAATTTTCAACCCATCCATTGTTAAAATAAGAATGCTGAAAGCATTCGAGATTTCCATTCTCAGATTTAAAACAGACAGTTTTCTTCTTCTTATAATGAATAAAAAGTGAATAATGGTAAAGAGTCAGAAATGTGAAGCTGCATCTGAGCTCAGACTGGGGGGTTCTGTGGCCATTGTGCTGCATTTGCTACATGTGTGCTGTGACTGCCATTCTTAGTCAGTGGAAGGGTAGAAATAAATGATTTTCTTTGAATTCTGTTCATTATTTAATTAAATTTAATTAATTAATTGATTTCAATTACTAAGAAATACAGAGTCATTTGTGCAATGTGACTAGAAAGAATGAAAAATTGCTCTGACTTTGTAATTACATACTCAGATTTCAAATTCTGAACCCTAGATGTGCTGTATGATCTAGACTTGTAACTTCTGTGGGAAAGATAGGAAGCAAATAATCCAGCATGAGAACTTGAATCTTATGAAAAAATAATTAAATATATGAAGAAAACATTTTCTATTAATAACATCTCAATCATATTTATAATAGCAGCTGTATAAAAACTCACAGGCAGTAAATGAGACAGAATCAAGGAAAGAGCTCCAGACTCACATAAGATCTCTAAAGGATCAGTCCCTGCCCTTCCTATCATAAGACTATAAACCAAATACCTGGGATTACAATGCCTAAAACAGAGGTAAACTCTCCAGCACACCAAATTCAACATCTCTAATAATCTAGAAGTTTCCATTTCTGCTGCATTCTTTTGAAAACCATAATTGAACTCATATCTGATAAAAAGTGTCCACAAAGCACCATTTTCCTGCTGCAGAACTGCTTCCCAGACCTGCTGTCCTTTCTGTTTTTATTATCAGTACCTGGTCAGTCAGGTGGCAACAGTCATGGATGCCAGTGATGCAAAGTGCTGATTCCAACAGCAGGACAGACCAAAAAATTGCCTCAGTGTCCAGAGGCAGCTTAAAAGTTGTCATGTGCCCTCAGCAGCATGACAGGGTGCTGATCATTAGGGTCAGCTTTAGGGCTTCTTGCTTGGAGGTAGCTTGTCCTGTAGGAATCAGGCTACAGCATGCTGCCCTTTCTCTAGTTCTTGTTCTAGTTAAGGGACATCAGAAAGAAGAAAGAAATGTGAACCACAAAAGGTCCAAAAGTTCTTGGGGGATACTGTACAGGTGACCCAAGGTGTGTCTTGTGTGTGAACTTAAGGCCAGATCCTGATGATCCATACAGTTAAAAACCTGGTCCCTGATTCCTCAGAAGCTTTCAGGTATTATCTGTGAGAACAGCTCCAGCCAGCAGTTTAAAGCTGGAATGAGACTGCATGCTTCATGTGGAATAAATATTGCCTGAATTCCTGCCACTTAACTGCTCTGCATTTAACTGCCCTGCTAGCTGATGTGCTGAGACATAATCATTTATGATCCAAGAGCTTCTCCTCAAGTACAGCCAGAAAGAACTAATTTTGGCACCAATGTGGCTGTTTAATATTAAGGGATGAGTCAGCAGCATTTAAAAAACCAAACAACAAAAAACCCAAACCAAACAAACAAACAAAAAAAAACCCCAAAAAACAAACAAAATAACTTACCAACAAAACAATAAAAACCAACAAAAACCCCACATAAAACAAAAAAAAACCAGCAAAAAAACTCCTATCAAACAAGAAAAAAAAACCCAAAAAACTTACTTATAAAATAAATTTAAATTCAATTTAATACTTAGCTACCAAAATCACAGAGACAGTAAGACAGTAATTTGAACAGCTGTGAGGAGCTGTCATTNAAAACAAAAAAAAAACCAGCAAAAAAACTCCTATCAAACAAGAAAAAAAAACCCAAAAAACTTACTTATAAAATAAATTTAAATTCAATTTAATACTTAGCTACCAAAATCACAGAGACAGTAAGACAGTAATTTGAACAGCTGTGAGGAGCTGTCATTTCCCTACTTCCCTCATGACATGGATGTCCCAGCACTGTCTACACACTTGAACAACAAATTCCTGAGCCTCCTGAGGTTATCAGGAGTGCAACAGAAGTGCATGCACATTTATTGTTAGTGGCTTTATTTGGATAAATAACTGCCCTATCCAGGAGAGAAGACAGGCCAGAACTCCACAGCACAATCTGGAGAGGATGGAAAGGGGCTCAAACTTGCTGCAGTCCAACCTGAGCAGAACAAGGGCTCTGTGTTCCTGTGCACACATCTGTAACATCTGCATTACCACTGACAGCACTCAATACAAAATTGCTTTTTGTTAGTAAATGCCTGCTTTGCCAACCCACAGATATTGGGCTTAGAGCTTCTGAAGACTTGACCCACAAAAAGTCACAAGTTTGGCCAGACTTGCTGTCATAAGAATTTCTTGCCTGAACAGCAGTTCCCACAATATACTTTGTTTAACACACAATACATGTTATTCCCTTTTTTATGTTACAGCTAGTAAGGTTCAGGATTCACTGGATCTGAGCTTTTATGTGTAAAAGTACCTCATAATTCAGAAGCTTTTCATATATAAAACCTATTGTGTCAAATGTAGACATCAGGCTGACATTCAGGCAATTGCCTGCTTTGTTTAGCCCCTAATCCATTAATATAAAAACTCCTTAATTTTTTGAATTGTACCTTCCTCATTCCTCCAAGACTTGAAAATGCTGCAGTGATTTTCTAAGCAAGAAGCTGATAGACTCTTATAGAATACTTGATTGAGGTATGTTTCTAATTTATACAACTCCTCCATTATGTAAAGGAGAGCAGTGTAAGACAAGTGGAACAGTTTGCATCACTTAATGCAAGAAACCATTATGGAAGCCAGTGCTTGGCTGACAGAGAAAGCTTCATTAACAAGGTATCTGGGTAGCAACAATAATAAACAGGCTTTTTGGAATTGTTCATTACCTTTTAAAGAAATCTTCAAGAAAAAAGTTACCCCTTAAATTTCAGATTGAAGAAAATACCAAGGGAGCCTTTTCAGCTCATTTGAAGTCTGAAGGCTATTGTACACATTTTTTAAACCTGATCAAAATTCAGTCTGCTGTTTGTTACTAAATTATGTATCTCTGAAGCATAAATGTGTTAGCTTTAGAAAGTTACAAATTAGTATATTTCCATACAGCTTGGGAAAATATAATTTTAACCACTTTGTTTTCAGTAGGAAAAATATTGCTTGCATTATAACACAGGGGAGCTGTCAGTAAACATGGCCAGACAGATTTTTTGGCAGCAAGATTCACAGGGCCTTGCAAGCAAATTACCCAGAATTATTAACTGTATTTCATATAATGGCTGTTGTTATTAATTTTTTAAATTGAAATATACATTTTATCAATGAATTGTCTATATGTCCATTTTATTTTAAGGTTCATCTTTTTATTCTATAAGAAACTGCTTTGACCCAGACTATTTGTTTCCTCTATGCCTACTTGAGTCTATAAAACTGTAAACTGAGCATTTGTAACTGAATATTTTCCTACTCGTTTATCTTACAGTGACAATTTGGTTACACTGCCTAAACTCTTCAAGCAGAACTGATGACTTCTGAAAGTGCCATCAATAAAAGAAATAAGGGCCAACTGTTGCTGTAATCAGAAAAGGTTGCCATGGATTTCAGTTGCTTTAGGATCAGGACTTATGGCAGGAGGTAAGAAGCAGACTAATTAAAATAGATGACATCTATGAAAAAAAATAATAAAAGAGAGACAGACAAAGGGAAAAGGTAGGAATTAAAAGAGTTAAATCAGGAGAAGCCGAATAAAAGAGGAAGAAAACTGGATAATTGCATTGTTAGAAAATAACACTTGCAAAATGAAAGAAAACTAACAGAAAAAAGTATAGATAAAAAGACAATTCCCCTCCTCAAGCATATATTTTATCAGGCTAAACAGCAGAAACCCAGGGCATATCATAGAAGTTTTAATTTTTAGTCTTCAAAGCTGTGAAAGGGAATAATGACTTCAAAGTGGAATAACAAAAGGAAAATTTGAGATTAGACCACAGCTTTTATGTAATCACTGTTTATTTGCACTAATGACTACAGTATTAGAATCCATCCCATTTTTGACACCTGCAATATGGTTTTCCTCACAAGCTTGTGTCAGCCATTGTTCTAGAGGCTGGATATGTTTTTCCATTTTTATCTCCAGGATATAAAGGAATAATGTGATTTTCACAATTAGTAGCTGTGTAGAGAGAGGATTACTGATGATGATGATCAGAACTCATCGTTTTAACAATAAATCTACTGAGCTAGCAAACAAAAGACTTTCTTGAACAAAATCTGGAAATCTGAAGGATGAGTAAAAGCTACAAATTTCTTTGTATTTATTCTTTTCTGTCCATGGAAGATAAGTAAGCTGGTAAGTATGATGGCTGATTTTTATTTCTGACATGACAATTGCAGCTCTATTCAAAAACATTTGAACGGCATCAACAAAATCAATGACAAGGATATTTTTGTTCCTTTTTAAGAACTCTTTTTGTGTCACAACTTCAGCTTCTTTGAAACCATTTCCTAGTGAAAACTATTTAAAACTGCAATCTCTCTTTGCAGACTCATCTTGCTAGCAAGACAGGCACAGTGACCTCGCATCTTCTTTTCTGATAGAATATTATTTAATTTGGAAAAGTGAAACTGTTAAAGCTTTGCCTCTCACTTATCTGGCCCATTTTTTAAGCAATTCAATGCTTTTAAGCAATTTTTAGCTTTCACTTGGTACTGTTGCAAGGAAATGCTTAAGTGTAGCATTTGAAATAAGTTTTGTTTTTTTTTTTTTCCCACAAATGGCACCAATGCCATGTCACATTTTCTTGCTGGTCCAAAGTCTACAGCATTAGGAGGAAGGCTGCAGTTCACATGGGTTCTATCTCCATGGTAACTTGTTTACAGGGACTGAAATACATGCTGAAAATTCAAGGTTAGCTTTCCCTTTGTTCCTGTTTTGATGTTTTTGGCAATATGAATAATGTGGGCATAATCCTAAATTCAAACAGTTTCATGGCAGACTGAATTGAAACAAAACTCCAGATAAAATGTGCTTTCATCACCCCCATTAGAAAAAGAGAATTCAAAAGGCTGCTTAATCAGACCCATCAGGTTGCCTCTACCTTTCATTCTCCAAAACAACCATCCTTATTCTGCATTTCAGTTTGATATCTCAACAAAGGAGACTGTCTAAAGATTTATATTTTTATACTGTCTAAAGATTTATACTTTTATGACATGATAACTCAGGGTGCATAAGTGTCTGTGTCACACACATATTATAATCTAAAGAATTTCCTTTGTCTAAAATCATTGTAGAAGTAAAAATGAACAGGCACCTTTTCAGAACTTAAGCTGAATCACATGATGGGAGCCTTTTGTGTTCAAAAAAAAATCAAAATTAGTAATAGCAACACAACACAATTCTGTAACTTCTTGTGATAACACTCTCATAAATGTTTTAGGCAGTTTCTTCATCCTTCACTCAGTGAAAACAATGATTGGAAGTGCCCCCCTTGCAAAAACCTTCAAGGACAGAGATGACCTTGCTACCTCATGTGATTAGTTTAGGTATGATTAGAAGCCCTCAGCATTCATGGAATGAAATGTTGGAAAGAAGCATCTTTAAAAAAAGTTTAAGCTTGCTGAGCTATTTTTCTAACAGATTAAATATAAAGAAGATAATTTCTGTTATGAATGAGGCACCCTCTAGTTTGGCCTTACCCTGTTTGCAGCAAATAGCTTTGATTTTTACTCAGCTGATAATATTCTTGCTTGTTGTATATTGTCCCAAACAGAACTTTACAAAATCAGCTTAAAATGGCACTTTTGATGGCACAGAATGCAACACATTTTATTATGATAAAAGGTTTGGGGGACTTTTGCCAAAGTTCCTTTGCAGTACTTTTCTTTTTTTTTAAGTCACCCTACTTCCTCCTGTTTGTTAAAACTGAAAATTCCTATCACTCCCTTTCTGTTAGAAAAGAAATGCTAAAAAAATGGCTGGATAAAATTCACCTTCTGAACAAGGCAGTTATTTTATAGCTGCTCTATCTGATATACAGTGCCTGCTCTTGATGTACTCATTAGACAAACAGTAAAAAACTGTCAAACTGCTGGACAGATCAAATTCTGCAAGATTTGGAACTAAAACTACTGAAACAAGGAAAGGCATTAAGAATTCATCCACCACATTAGGATCTCTGTCTGAAACAGAATATTCTGTGTGTTCACAGCTACACATGCAGAGCTCAACTCTGGCTGTGAAAAGAAAGGGAAGAAGATACTCCTTTAGTTCCAGGTCTGAGAAAAGCAAAAAGCCTTTAGAGCCATTACTAAATGTAATGTCCAGTTTTAACCTAGATTAGGAAAAGCTGTGTTAGTACCATTAATGTTTTTAGCATTACTAATAATGCTTACATCACTTTTCTAAGTCAAACAAATGCATTTGGGAGAGAAGAGTATGGAAATATCTATATTATGTGTTTTGATAGTACAAAATGAATACTAATGATAAAAATCAATGTAAGTTGGAAAAAATTGTGTATTTGTTCTGCAAGTTGTTTTTAATAAAGCTTTGTATCATTTACTGACTGGCTTTACCTAATAGAATCATAATTGTAATTATACTACATTAGAAATATTAGGCATTTTAATTAAATTAGCATCCAGGAGCTGTTGAACTGATATCTAATAGATAAGTAGGAGACTTTACTTTTTCCTGCTTGGCACTAACTGAAGCACTGAGGTTTTTGTTCTGTAAAGTATTATTTGTATCATGTAGTTAAGGTGCAACTCCTGTTCCCATTGCCATATTTCTTGAAATATTGCTCATTGCATGATTCCTATTTGCCACTGGGACTGTTGGGTGCTGCTGCCATCCCAAGTCAGCAACCTGCACACAGCAGGACTTGACACTTGGCCTAGCGAGACTGACCCAGACAGGTCTTTTATAGCAACAATATAAGCATAAAACAAACATACTTTCATCCTTCCTTTATATACTTCATGATAATTTTAATTGAGGTTAAAGAATCAGATAACTTATGCATTGTTTGTCAACAAAAGACATTTTAATATAATTGCCTTTTTCCAAATTCAGCTTTTCTTCCATGTTTACTCTTCTGTTTGGCATGGCTGAAACATGAAATAAAGTGCTGTGGAATTTCTTCGTCTGCGAAAAGTTGCTACCCCGACTGTATTTTATTTTCTGTATTGCAAAGAAATCATAAGATCCAAAGCTTTTTAGCTGAAGTGCAAACAAAACAGTGAAAGAAAATAGCTTTTGGTCCCCTGATGCAGTGCCTGACAGCTGACTCGGCACAGCACAATGAACAAGACATGCATCGCTTGAGAGGAGACAGAAAATGTCAGCTGGGGCTATTCATATAGTGAATAGGATGTGATAACCTTTAAATACATATAAACAATGTGTCCTCACACACTGTGCTCTGCTGTTCTCTTCAGAAAGATACTGTCCAACAGTTCTGCCTTTGGTACAGAAAGCAGCAGGCCTGCCCATGCAAAGTTAATGGCTTGCTTCAAACACAGAAATACAGCTTTCTAGAGATCTAGTCAGCTATCATGGCAAGGGGAAGTCGTCAGAAATTCTGATTATTGATGTGGTCCAAGCACCAGATAAATATAATTCCAGTCTGGATCGACAGAATTTACAGAGGGAAATGCCAATATGCACACACAAACCCATGACTTTATACCTCTGTTTACAGAAGAAAACCAATCCCACGAGCTCTGACTGATTCACGGAGTTAATGAGTGAAAAAAAACTCCAGGGAAGCATTCTAGATTTGGCCCTGAAATTCTGCCTGGGGTTAGAACCTCATCAGTCATGCTCTCCCTGTCTCCAATATCCACAGTCACTCATGAAGGAGCTGTAATAGATTCTGTGTCTGTAGCAATTGCCCCCCTAATGACCATGAAAATCTCTTGTGCTTATCACTGTTTAATAAAGCTGTGACTAATTTAGGGTATCTGGATCATTTTCATCCTTAAATGCATACATATAGATACTGATTTTGAGGAAACCTACACTTTTCTATCCTCAGATAACGTACTGGTGCCTTCTGTAGGATGAATCCTCCTCACTCCCATCAAGCATTTGTTATGCCTGGGGAAGATTACAGTTTGTATTCGTTTCTAGCATAATCATTTGGAAGAGGTATATGAGGTTGGGGATACCAAAGTCTGAGAAAAAATGTAGTATTTTAAATAGCTGCAGCTAAAAAAAGTCTGCAAAGATGTCTAAGTGACAGTATTTGCTCTGGGAAAATACAGTAAAGAGACTGATTTAGAGAAAATAGTGTAGAATTGCAGTGCTTAGAAATAAAGTAATATAAAATTGTGGATATACATGCATTCAAATAAAACTGCAATAAGATTTTAGGTAACTAAAATTAAACCACTGGAATAAAAACAAATCATATTTGGATGCCATTGAATCTGTTGATTAACACTGGTTCACTGACTATTTTCCATCAAAGCTTGGAAGAAGTCAGAGGGTGAGGTGATAAACTGCTCATTACATTTTCATTTATTTTGCATCAATTCAAAAGCCTAATGCAAAAATAAAGGAGCAAAAGAGGAATCTTGGTCATCAAGTCCAATTCCAGACTGTCACAGACATTCCCATTACATAAGATCATTCACAAATTTTTTGAGGCTTGTCATAGAACAGGTCTCCTCCACCTGAAAACTATTCCAGAAACCACCATTCTTAAGGTAAGAAATCCTCTGATTTCTGCCCAAGTCTGATGAGAGCTGTTTACCACTATGCCATTATCACCTTTCTGCCTAAAGAGTTCTTCCCCTTTCACTGTGTTTATGCCCTTGATTTAGAGACAGAAGATCACTCTCAATCTCAACCCCTTTATGCTATTTAGGCAAGGCAAGTTCATCCAGTTTGCTGTGGCACCACAAGCTCCCCACTCCTCAGGCCATTATAATAACCCACCTGGGTATTTTTTCAGTCCCCCTACACTCTGCCTGGGACTTCCTTGCTGCCTGTAATTGTTGCAGCATTCCTGACCTCTGAGCACCTGCAGGTAACTGCTTTCTTTGCCTCTCTGTTGTGAAGAACCAGAAAATATAATCTGTTTCTTATAAAATGTGACATGCCTATTCCCATAAAGGTGGTGACTGATGTTGTACAAATAATTGCTTTTCCAGTTTGGTGCCTAAACCAAAATGCATAAGGAAATCCAAGCAGAAATACTTCCTGCCCGAGTTTGTTTCTAAAGCACAGAATGATTTGTTACCTTCCAGAACAGTAGAAGGAATTATTTGATATTTTTGTTAACAATAAACTAATCTTTACTAACATCATCTGTGTTTAACTCCCTTTCTTGCTTTGACACCTTTGTCCTGCATCCCAAAAGAGTGCCCCAATCACCACGTAGAAACGTGGAAGGGCTGAACACTGCCTTCAGCATGGCTGAAGAGTCACAAGTGATTCATTTTGTGATGCATGATGACACTGGGGACTCAGGTCCCCTCCCTGACATCTAAATCAGACTCTGCTGTTTGGGGGAGCAGCCTCCCTCTCATTCCTTCCTGACGAACCTGTGCTTTCACTGCACCCACAGGAGTCAGGGAGCCTGTATCCTCAAAATTCCACCAGGCTTAGACAAAAGTTCAGGTTCATTCCTTGACTGAGTCAGAGACTGAAAGTTTTGTCTCAGAATGATAAAAATCATATTTTTTTCTTTGTCAAATTTACACGTGTGTCTTGTTTAATTATGTATACATCTGAAAAATACTACTAATTAATTTATAGACATACATATGTACACCAACATATATATATGTATTTTCTTGCTTCTGGTGGGTGACTTCCTGGAGCACACAAATCTTGAAAGGTAGGCTTATGAATGCAGTTACTTCAAAGTAGTGACAGATTCATACATTTCACATAGTTTTGCACTTAAACTAAGACAGGAGTATAAATTTTCCCTTTCACCTTGAAAAACTAGAAATTTAAACCACTCTTCAAACAGCCTACTTATTTCCAACTGAGAAAAAAAGTCTGACAGTAAATTTTTTTCAGAATAAAAGGAATTATGACAACACCTTTCTTATTTAAATAAGGTTTTACCAAAGCTGACAAGTTTAAGTATACTAAATTATGCAACTGAACACTTTACTTGCAGAGGGAGAAATGGCACACAACACTTAAGTAGGGCTAAGACTTTCAAATCTATCTCAGAATTCTTCTTGTCCTCAGGATTAAGCAAAAGAGTTGACCTTTCCAATGGAGCTGTACAGATCAACTCTTTCCAGCATTTTGGCAATTGTACCTTGGGTTTAGATTTCACAGCCACCAGATTCAGCACTTGACTTTATTTGCCCAAGCCTTGGCCTCTCCCTTAGTGGATCTGCCACTATCCCCTTCTCCTCTCCATCCTGTCAGCATCTCCTGGCTGCCCCTGGCTCTGGCACTGCTGCAGTGTGGGTTTGTCACTGTTTGAAGCCACCCAGCTTCCAAAAGCATGGCCCTGCTCTCCTGTGCTCCCCCACTCCCTGCACTGGCACTCCAAAAGGCTGAGAGTCAGTTTTGAGCCCCCCAGGTTCTCTCACCCAGCTGGTTTCACTTACAGTGCTCAAAATTAATTTTTGGGGGTTGGTTTAGTTTTCAGCCTTACTGAGGCTGATCCACAGGCTGGGTCTAATGGGTTGCAAAACTGCACCCTGGACTAAGCAGGTCTGGCCTGCTCTGGTCAGCTTTTCTTCCCCTGCATTGCAGCACCCTCTGCCCTCGGTCTAGTCCAGCTCCATTTCAGTTTTCCAGGATCCAAGCCTTCCATGGAGACACCACAAAGAGCTGTCCTGCAGGGTTTGAAGACCTGCCTCTGCTTCTCATTAAAATCAACCCACAAACCCGAGCCTCCTCCCATTCCCTCTGCAAGGGCATGAGAGGCAGCAGAGCCCCTGGGTGGGGCTGCAGGGGCTGTGCCATCCCAAAATGTTCTGATGTCCAGAACAAGGCACCAACAGTGCTGCCCTTCCCCTCAGCACACACACTTTGTGTTTGTGCACACACAGCTACACACACACCTGATTATATTCCACAGAAATAGACACACGCCCCTAAGGACGGAAAATAAATTCCAATAGTTACCCAAATGTTTTTATTAGGAGTTCAGGGTATAAAAAGATAATAAATTGCTATGATTTTCTACTTAAACAGCACATATTCTGCTCTCTTCAGTCTGCTGTTTTCACTGATTTGAAGATTTAATGGCACCCACTATAACTCCCAATTTTCAATATTCAATGTCCTGTTCTGCTCCTGTTTTAGGCAGTGAGAGTTTTGCTGTTATCTCAGAAGAGCAGGGGTGAGCATGTGGTTAGTATGGCATTTGCACAATATTAAAATAACCTCTCATGATTGGAACACTGTGCCATAGTTAATTAAATATATGAATGACTTGTTTGAACAATCTTCTGTTTGCATTCTGGATCGTAGCCATACAATCTGCTGATGGTGCCAGGGTTATCTCTGCTGCTGCTTAGACTTTCTCTGGTTTGTTCTGCTTACTGTGGTTTGTTAAGCATATGTTCTTGCGAGTGTTTCTAACCCCAACCTCCACTTTTTTTTATACTTATATAAACTGAAAGTGACAAGCCATTTGTTTACTGTGGTTCTAAATTAATTAGGATTCTCCAAGGCGTATTTCATACTGTTTGCTGCAGATCCAGTTTGCTAAGCACTGCAGTAGCACTTTGCACCTTACACATAATTTTACAGAGGAAAAATTGCATAAATTTTCAAAGAATCTCAGAATATTTTGTAATAAAATGTAATTATATTATAAAAGATGAAGATGCACAAACACAGAGAGATGAGGTATTAACATGCAGCAATTCAGTGACACAACTGAGGAAAAAAGCTTGAATGTCTATATTATGTTCATAACTGATGAGTAATTGCTGCAATGATGATGCCACATGCTTAGTCTCATGCCCCTAAGCACATCTTGCTACAGCAAAGACTCTTCCAGATCAATGAGATGTAAAATAGAAGATACTGAGGTTCTTACTTAGTTAACTCCTTTATTTCAACCTCAGCTCAACAGCATTTGCCACTTCATTGACATAATCTGTAGGAGACAACATCATGCAAGATCTCTTTTGCAATGGTTGGATCTGTACAACCCTAAATTCCAATGGTTAAACTGTAACACTTGTTGGACTCACACCCAGACACATGATACTGCTGTTCACCTTCAGAAGAGTCCAGGTAAGGAAGAGATTCAGACCATCTGTAGAATTCCTTTTTTGTTTGTTTTGCAGTTAACTACATAGTCAAGTATACTAAAAAGTCACTAAGTATAAGCAATCATAAAAGCATTCCTACTTACTACTCCTTAATAAAACAATCATTTTGCTAATTTGCTGTGGTTCATGGTTCCAGGACAATGCCAAACAGTAGAAGTGACACACAGCAAACCTGTCTAGAACAAAAGAAAATTATAAACTGTCGCCCTGATTTTTCTAGAGTGCTGTGTTTATAGTTGGTAGCAAAGGCTCTCACAGATTTTGTGTAAACAATCCATGTTTCTATAACCGGCCAAGGACTGTTTTATACTTTGGGTGTTGTTTTTCATTCTTCTTTCTGGGGTGGAGAATGTGATGGGCTGTGTTTCTCACCTATGGAATTTGAGAGGTGGCAACCTCCTTGTCCAATCCTTAACTGTCTGTAAAAAGGTATAAATATAAGAATAAAGAGAGGCTGGGGCTCTTTTGCTCTCTGCCCAGCCTTGGTGGCTGAGCTCCTGAGTTGCCCGATTGTCTCGTGTCCGACACAGCGACAATAAACCCCCCTGAAAACACTCAAATGACTGATGGCTGATGTCTTACCTCTCCTGCTGAGCAATCCAAGCCACCTGACAACTGGAAATTTAATATTAGCAACAACTTAAAGCCTAACTTGGGGAACATCTGGACTATCTCTTCCAGAATCTTTTCCAAGCCCTATGGTGATTCAAACAATGGAATTTCTCATATTGGAAGGACCCACGTGGGAGAAGTCCATGTAGGGCTTTCTCCAGGGGAAGGGGTGAGGAGTCCTGGCCCTGAGTAGGAAGGAGCAGCAGGAACAGCCTGGGATGGACTGGGGAACTGACTGCAGCCCCCTGTTCCCCTGTGCTCGTGGGGAGGAGCAGGGAGAGAAAATTGGGAATAAAGTTGAGCCCAGCAAGAAGGTAGGGGGAAGGTGTTTTAAGATTTGATTTTATTCCTCATTATCCTTCCCTGATGTGATTGGTAATAACTTAAATTCTCTTGTCCCCAAGCCAACTCTTTTGCCTGTGATGGTGAGGGGTGAGGATCTCTCCCTGTCCTGATCTCAGCCCAGGGGTATTTCATTATATTTTCTCCCCTGGGTAGATGAGGAAGGTGGGGAGGAATAGAAGAGCCTTGGTGGGCATCCAGCCAGGGTCAGCCCACCACAGGCTGTTACTAAGTACCAGATCATTATATGTGTGCAAGCAGGAGATAAATTAAATACAATATAAATGCACATTTTAAATAGGTATTATAAATGAAAAAGTCGGATTGAGTACTAACCATCCACTTTAAAAAAATAAAAATTAAAATAAAAAAATGTTGTAGTGTTATGCTCAGTTTTATTTGCTTTCTTTATACAAGAATGGTTCTATCTCTAGGCTTTAAGCTGTTTGCTCAACCCAGACAAAAGGCACAGCACCTGTTAATAATGAGTGTATCTCTTCCTTCTCCAGGCAGGATCAGGTTGCAGTAAGAACATTTACATTTTTCCCCTAGAGCTTGAGTTACTTCATACCAGTCAAAGGCTTGATTCAAACCTGAAATCAGCTCATAAATCAAACCCAGATTCATCAGAAACAAATCTTAAGTTGTGTAATACCATAATAGAGATTCTGT
>VZTZ01016279.1:36201-257655 GCA_013400955.1 Drymodes brunneopygia
GGGGAGGGGGGTGGATTCTTTATCCAGAGGATACAGCCAGAGAATGATTTTGTAGAAAATTAGAGTGTAATTGTTTTCTGTAAATGGTGCAAAATCTGTCTCTTGATGAAACCCTTCCTGCCAGGATCCAATGCAAACACTCTTACCATCATTATCAACCCCCACCCATAAGAAGAGATTTCATTTCAAAGAGAAAAAAAAATAGGGCTCCATACACTCTGCTATAAATGATGCTACTGGTATAGGTTAGAGTGTAAAGCACAATTGTTATTAGAATCATAGAGAACACAGTGAATTTGCCTTAAAATCTATGCAATATCTACTACAAACATCTCTGGAATGAGCTTAGTTAAGTCTTCCCAAGTAAACCTCAGCCTTTAAAAACATCTGCACAAAACTGTGAGTCACAAGATGAGCCAGCTGTCCACACAGGCCAATATTCTGGCTTTTAAAACTCTGAGCTGTGCTGGTTGCTGAGAAAAGGAAAATACTCAGCAGGGCAAGCAGAGCAAAGAGAAACCCTCCCCAGCTTTCAGTGAGCACTGAACTCAAACATCTTTAAAACAAGAAAAAGCACTTAAACTGATATAGATAAAGTGCAGACATTCTCCTCTTGGAAACCAGCTATTTGTCCAAAGCAAATGCCCATGGAAAGGATGATTCTGACAAAATCACACAGAGAAAAATAATTCCGAAAAAAAATTGTTTTGGAAAGTGAAAGATTTTTTTTTTAGATCTTTGAGGAACATGTGCATTTCTTTTTCAGAATCTCTTCACCTCCTTTTTGTAACAGCATAAGTCATTGAATTGACTGAGACTTTTGAGCAAAATTTCTCTGTTATTTTAATGACATTTCAGGATAGAAGTATAATTAAATCCCAAGAAAAAATAGCAACATCTGGGTTTTAGTCTACTTGAACTGGTGATGGTAAGTGTACTTAGCTGGTAAAACCACTGCTACGCCTCTTCATGTCTATAAACTTTATTTTTAATTTGTCTTTTTTAATGAAAAAATGATATAAATAAAATAATATTGTGATAGGATGTTAATGTCCTTAGCAATGACTTAAGGACAAAAGAGAAACAGCATCTAGGAGTGATCCAGGCTCTTGCAGTGGAAACTACATGTAGGGACTCTATCTGATTAAGATGCTATTCCATTAGCCATCTTGGAGAGGAAATCTCTTCATAATAATTTAAAAATCAGTGTCAAAAGCCATTCATCAAGATTTCTCTGCTAGTTTAGTTACGTGTACTCAACTTTATGTACACAAATCATCACCATTACTGTCAGAGCAGACGTGAGCTTCTGCAGCAATGCTTGGCTTGAGAGTGTTTATTTTAGTTTTGATCCAATTACTACCTAGACTGCATGAAATAACAGGTGTCCTGGCTGGGCTCTACATTGCCTCATTCTGTATGTTCAGTAATAGCAAATGCCTCCACTTGGCATTTTTTTCCTCTCTCTGGAAAAACCAGCACTGTCCCTGGTCCTACACTGAAGCAGCAAATTGTGTGTTTGCTCCTGAGTGCTGCAGAGCACTGGAAATGGTGACAGCCCAGCTTTTGACAAGAACAAACTTGTCAAAGTTTGGGTTCATTCTGAAGAACCCAGAGACTCAACTGTGGTGGCATGTGAGCCCCAGCAGGTGACTGTTAATGACATTTTGCACTACAGTGCAAGTTAAAAGTAAGCTGTGAGTTGTAACTCTCCTTTTACATTCCTTCAGAGTTGCAGTTTTTAATAATCTTATTTCATAATTAGGTTTTCAACACCAGAATGCAGTTAGTGATAAAGCAGTTCCTGTCAGAACTTTGCATTCAATGGAAATCAAAGAAGACAAACAATATCAGGGAAGGTTTTCTACTGATAAGAGTCATTGTCATTTGCACACTGGTTTGATACCAGAAATGTGTTGGAAAAAAAAAAAACTTCATCAGACAGTTTCCAGTTACACTGCAGTTACACACAAGGCTTTTTAAATGACATTTCTCATGTATTTCTAACTTTGAAATCCTTAAATCTAGTAATAGTCCTTCAGCATTTGTGAGTGCAGTTGTGCACTCACAACTATGTCTAAACTTCTAAACTAGTTCATGCTTCATTCCCAGAAAAGACTGGCACAATCTGGATGGGTTTTGGAGCTCAGCTATAACGCAAAAATAGGGGACTTGTCTGGCATTCATCTGCTATCTGTCAGCCTCCACTTGTTTTCTAACACAGTTCATTTTCTACCACTTGATAGAAATATAGAAGAGACAGGCAGAGAGAATGTCTATGTACCAAGGGAGGAGAGAAAAAGAATAAAAGACTTATTCCCAATTATGCCAAGCTTCACTTCAGACAGCAAGTCTGAACCTTGCTTGGAGGCTGATGACAGCATTCCCCTCTGTGACAACTCCACGTAAAGACTCTTCCAGGGGCCACAGACTTCCAGCACATAAAGATATCTGCAGTTTCCCAAATACTGTCCAGGCCATAGCTAATGATTAATAACAACAGTGTGGCTTCTGTTTTCACCATAAATGAAACAGAGCAATATCAGGTACTCCAGAAGCAGAAGTCTTGCTTCAAGAACAAAAAAGATCTCATGGGACTCAGAGTTAAAACATAAGAATTTCTTTGCAAATAAACTGACCTTCCTGGAGCTGGGTAGAAGTGATCAGATTTTTGAGATTGAGAGTAATAGAGAACATTGTACTGTTACTGACTATACTGGCTCATTTCTGAGTGTCTTTTTCTGCAACTTTCAAAAATTCTTTGTAATAAAATGCAATTCCAATTTCTTTTCACATGGCAACATATTTATTGAGCTGGACACCTGTGCTACAAGTGTAAAAATAAGAATACATAATTTTCCTTTCCTTAGAAAGGTAAGCTAAGCTCAAAAAATCAGCTATGCTCTATTCCAGAACTTAAATTTGCTGGCTGTGAAATTTATACATCCAAATTGTCTAGATGCTTTTTAAATACTACCCTTGTAAACTTATGTTGAAGATTTTGTACACACAGGGGAAAAAAGAGCTCTTGAAGATTTGAAGAGTTTTGAAGATTTGGAGTCACACTCAGGACACTCAACTATACATTTTTGGATGCTCAATGAATTCCTAATGGATCAGAGACCAGCAGGCTGCAAGAGGTACCTCTGTACCTCCTCATATGGCTTGAAACATCATTCCTGACAACTTCAGACACTCACATATTTATGAGTAAAAAGAACTTAATATGCATGAAATCATTCACTAGAAAACAAAGGATAATTAACAGTATAGAAAAATTTCTATATCTAGAAACTACTGGGGAACAGGCATTGTGCTCCAACTCTAACCAGCACCAAAATATTTCTTAAAACTATTGATTAGTTAGATCACACTTGCATGCAGCAAAATACAGCACATAAAGCAACGTGTTTGTCACACATTTAGTGGGGGGGAATAGAGGATCCAGGTTAGACATTAAAAACACATTGTGGAACTGATTAAAAGCTCTAAAGCCTTCCCAGGTAAAGGACAGGATGAATATCTATGTGGGAAAACTGGTCTGCTGTAATGCAGGAGTAAAACCTCTTGAGGTTCTTTCAAACCTCATTTTATACTTAAAAATGCGAAAGCATTCAAGATTCCACAGCAAAATCATTTGACTCACATTACAAGCTCAAAGTTTCCTAGTCATCAAAATTGTACTCATGAAATTAACAATTAAGTTCTTTAAAGCAAATAAGCCTAACTACATTATTTTACAACCTTCCCAGCTTATAACCCCAAAATTTTATCAGCAGTTTTATTACCATTTTGCATCTGTAAATTTATATCATGTTAAGAAGCTATTTCCTCCAAACAAAGTGGTTAGGCCTGAGGAATGTTCAATTGACCATAAACTTAGAAATCATTGTTCATACAAGTATTGTTTTTAAACAAAATTGGTGTCATTTATATAATTGCTATCAAGCTTGAACTGTGCCAATTGGAAAGCAAGGAGCATTTGCTGAGTCTTAAGATTATTTAGTTGTTTTTAACTTGGCAGGCTGCTGGATGATATTGCTTAATGCAAACTTCACGTAATTAAGAGTGTACAAATTATCTTCTTTAAAAACCACTTGCTCAGAACTTAAACAGCAACTGTTTTGTTCAGTTAATTAAGAAAAAAAACCCCAAAACCTAAAAAAAACCTCAACAACAACAACAACGACAAAAAACCTGTTCCACATTATCATGGTTTTCCCTTCTTTTATTTCCAATCAGCCTACAAGGGTGAAACACAAGGGAAGGAGTCCTTCTCCAAATACAGATGTTGCACACACAACGTCTGACAGACAGACAGACAGACAGACAGACACACACACGTGTGCCTTTTTTCTTTGTCTCTCTCACAGGTGTCAGCTAATTTATTAAATTAGCTTAACTACCTCTTCAGCCCAGTGCACTACTCAGACCTCAGATTCTTTTGCTGTGTTTTATATTCCAAGCAGAGAATTTATTAACCAACCATTCATCTTGACTACTGGGGAAAAAATCAAAATTAAAAAAAAAAAGAAGAAAGACTCAGAGAGAAATTTTTGAAATTTTTCATATCTAAATGTAGTGTGTCCAGTTGTACAGAGGCAGAAATTTTGCTTTGCATAAATTGTTGCAATAATTTAAAATATCTCACTATTTAATAATTTAAAATGTCTCACTATTGATATACTCATCATAAATGCTTTACAAAACTGTCAGGAGAAAAAATATGGACGTGATATTTATATCAAAATATGACCTTATCAAAATAGTATCATAGGGAAGCATTGGTACAAATATATAAATCTTACATATTGGATCTTTTTGTCACTGGTGATGAAGAATTTGGCTGGTGCTCCAGAGCACTGTCCTGAGCATCACTGTCCTAAGCATCACATTGCCTGTTATTTCTAATGTCAACCTGTCACCTGCTGTTGCAAGAAACACTGAGGAAAAGCCCCTGTGTTTTTTGTAATTTCAAATTGCACAAGTGTTGTCACAAATAGCAAACTGCCCAATCCACTGGCAGATTGGCTGGGACCCTGTTTTAGGTTACAATGGTGTGTATTTTATCACCATCTCCATGGGCTGTTGGGGCCAGGTGGGGCAGTGTCCCTGGCTGTCCCTGGTGGCCCCAGGGCATGTCTCCTCATGGGCCAGCTCTTGGAGCCAGCTGGGGCACTGCTCTTTGCTCATCTCTGATGGCTTCAGGAGATCCTGTCTGTTAATGGGCCACTGAGTCCCACTGATAAAACTGCATCATTCCATTGTGAATGCTCCACCCAGGGGGAGGAACCAAGCATCCCTATCTGGATATCATCTGGAATTTGAAACCCCACAAGGCAGCTTTTCCGCTGGATTCCCAGAGGAAGAGCAGACCCTTCTACACCACCACTGGGCCTTCAGAGGAGAACTACACCTTTCCACAGGATCACTGCTTCAACAGAACCACATCTGTCACTCCCAGAGGACTGCAGCCACCATCTAATGGGACAGCTACCAACAGGGTGTCAGGTTGTATTCTGACTCTGTCAGTGTTTTTGTACTATTGCATTTATTTTAATTTTTCTATTAATTTGTAGTTCTGACTTTGAGTCTCTCACTGATTTGCTTTCAAACTACCACAGACCCTGAGTTTGCCATTTCCCAAATCACAACTGAATCCCCTGGAAGACCTCTAGCTATGCCACAGCTCTCAGTGCAGTGAGGACACAGAGCTCTGCCTTGTTTATAATTAAAAAAATAAAATTAGAGGTTAATAAATAGGTGACCAAATAAGCTTCGAAGTATGATCTTGTAATAGGAACAGCAATCAAAAGAAAGTGATCTTATACAGTGTAATCCAAACATAGGATGTTAAGCCAGGATAAGGACAGTGTGGTGTTATCAGCCTCCTTATCCTGGTAGCCAGCACAACCACTGCCCCAAGACACCCTACAAAACTCAAAGCAGCTTCTCACTGGTGCAAACTGCAATTTGTTACTCTAGAGAACTCTGCAGGACGTGTGCCTTCATTTGTTAGGTTTCCTCTTCAGTTAAGTGAAAGGAAAATAAAGGGTGCTGTGAAGGAAGGTCCATCTAGCATACAATACAAAAATAGGTGCTCTGAAATGAGAAGTTTTAAAAAAAAATCAGACAGTTTCTCCCCAGATTTGTTTTAAATAGGTGCCTTGTTAGCAGTGCTCCTCATTGAGGCATTTGCAAACTGAAGTGAAAGGTTAATTTTGCCACATAGATCCTCTTGTTTCAAAATACATATCTGCTTGTAGATAGTCTGGTAGCAAATGAATGATATTTTTACAAGTCAGACTATTAATCCCTTTCTACCATTCTGAAAAATCCTGCTCAGCTGAGTTGAGTGTATGAACTCATTAGCTGTATCACCAAAAACTTTTGAGGTAAAAAGCATCTCAAATTCACCTTGCTCTAAATTGTGATATATATAAAAATCATAGGTGTTTTTTGGCCATCTCTTTTTTAAGTCTTTAACATTTGACTTTCAACATTCTGGAAACTCAACGTGGATTAGAGCAGCTACTACTTGAACCAGAGTATAAATATTTTGTTAAAATGCTCTTAATGCAAGTATTCACACTGCAAAAAAAATTAATGAGAAATCTCATAAAATATTTTGAACTTGCAGGAACATCCATTTTATTATCAGCAACAAAAATATCCATATGATGCCAGGCTGTGCTTTCTTTGGTGTAAACCACCACATACAGCTAGAAATGATTGCAGCAAACACTAGTATGGCATCATAAAGGGAAAGCCATTGGTTTATATAAAGCCTAAGCAGTACAAATGAAGCCCCTGAGCCCAGAGGTGCTTTGGATCACTCAGGTGCATGAGCCCAGCAGTGCCTGCAGAGCTGGGGCAGCTTGGGGAGCTCTGGGCCAAAGCTCAGCGCAGCTCTGGGTGATGCTGCCCTGGGTGTGTCTCTGAACTCTGTGAGTACATGCAAAACACCCAGAATATACAGTGCCAAACACGACAGCAGCTCACCCACATCCTTGGGTTGAACTGGAGGGAATGTGGCTGCTAAGGCCAAGATAAAAGGAACAAACGTGTGAATGACACCCCTGATTGCCCATCCAAACCCCTGCCTGGCAGATTGTACTTTGCTCCTGATGGAGGACAAAATCTTAGTGCTTTGTGTGGATCACTGTGCACCAATATTTGTGCAATTAATTCTACCAAGACAAGCCAAGAGTTCAAATCTATAAATATTTACTTCTCACCTCATTGACTTTCTATTTATTCCTGTGGCACTACCATGACTGAGGTTTTAACACCCCTTTTCACTGCCTTTGCCCGAGCAGCTTTACTCATCACGCTGTACCAAGGTTGAAAGAGCATTACAGTGTAACTCACAGAAGGCTTCTAAGGATAATAAATGCCTTTTCATTGACTTGAATAGCTTAAGTGTATAACAACTGCATTCCTCTCTCCCAACCAAAGCCCTGAGCAGCTGATCATTCCTGGAATAAAAAAGCAGATAGAAGAAATTTTTCTGAAGTAGTTTGGGCCAGATTTTAAAGACGCTGGGATTGTCTTGCAGCTTTAAAATATTCCTTGTTTCTGGACAAGATAAAAAAAGGTCTAACTCGTCCTAAAGTGTGCAACATCCAAGAGTGCATAGTGCAAATTCAAGGTAGTTGTTAGCAGGTATTATAAGCAGAAATTATTGTCAGCAAACCATCAATTATTCAAAACACAAAGATTAACTGTTCTACTCTGACATTTGACAAAAATTACTTCAATTGTCAGTGAAACACATTAAAAATGAAACTCCTACATGTAATGAAAGTCCATCTAAACATATACTGGTGTTTTGGGCATGTCCCTTCCTGGAGGAATAGGATAAATCTTAGCAACTTTGGTAATAATGGGCTATTGAATGTCAAGAGGGGATGAAAAGGCAGTAATTTCTGCTTGAACTATTGCACAGCTAATTGTTACTGCATGGTGTCTGGGGAAAATCTTTACCAGAAATGAAATATAGACATAAAAGTCAGAGAATGAAAAAGAATATTTCTTTTTGTCTGATTATGCATCATC
Organism: Drymodes brunneopygia; assembly: GCA_013400955.1. Taxonomy (NCBI): domain Eukaryota; kingdom Metazoa; phylum Chordata; class Aves; order Passeriformes; family Petroicidae; genus Drymodes; species Drymodes brunneopygia. Next base: position 44,260 of record VZTZ01016279.1, read on the forward strand.
TCATTAATCTTATATTAAACTCTTTTTCCTAAGGTAATGGTTAAAATATGAAACTGGCACTGCCACTGAGGAATGATGCAGAGGAGAAAAACAAACCAACAGAGAAATTCAAGTAAAGAAACAGCACTGCCTTTGGAGCAAATATTCCTGTAATGGTGATACAAATGTAGGGCATTATTTTTGGACATGATGAATTCTGCCATCTTTTCCCACTAATGCACTTATTGTAGTTACAAGGTACAAATCTTGTTGAAAATGCACCAATTCTTTTAGAGAGTAGCAAGCCATGCCAATAACAACATCTGCTTAATAGAAAGGTCTAAGCTGAAGTTTGAGTATTTATTGCATGGAAAAAGCATCATTGGGAAATTGTTTCCAGCTTTTAACTGGTAGTTTTTTCTTTTCAGTGTTGAACTCCTTTTATTTTGCTGTTTTAAAGGGCTCCAAATGGTCACTGCTCTATTATGACTCACAAGGGAAAAGTGCATGTTTGAATTATGAAGCCCAGCCATTCTCTGGGGAACTGTATATGTATTACAAGAGTGGGTTTTCCACTGATTGATTGAAAACTATTGTTTCTGAGCTGCTGATTGCAGGATATGTCAATTTACAGACCCGCTAAAAGGTTTGCCACAAAATTATACATTGCATTTAAAATCAGCCCACAGTAAGTACTTTAATCAATTAGCATCAATATAATATTACAGAGTGGTTATATTGACACCAAAAATTGTATTTGTGAAGCTTTAGAGAAAAGAAAAGGCCTAGTGACTGTGTCAAGCTAAAAGGAAAAAAATTCCATTTATTTATCAAATGAGGAACTGAATTATTCCACTGTTTCTACAGTCTGATCTTGACCTGTAACACTGATGTCCTTTGTACTAAAAAGTAGAGCTTCAATACAGAAAGCAAAACCATCCACCATATGTGCATTTCTTCTCTCAGAGATGGCAGTTTACATTATACATCCACAGTCATATAACCTCTGTAATCTGGAAAAAGAAAAATCTGATACTCTGTTTTATAATGTAAATGTAGCAAGAAAAAATTGGCTAATATATTATCTAGCTTCAAATGTAGTTTTCAATTTGGAGTTTAGACAGAAGTACAAATAAGGCATAGTAGAAATAACCTTTGAATTTTATCAAAAACATAGAAAAATGTACTAGCACTACATCTTCCCATGTGGTCAGTTTACAAAAAAAAATCTTTGAGAATCTCTGGTTTTCAGTATTTTATAGGTTTGAATGATCTCATCCTTACTAGGATGTAGTTTTGGACTGATGCTCTTAGCAAATACCCTGCACACTGTATTCACCTTGCCATACATGCAGGACTTTGGCAGCACATAAAAACTCAAAAACTAAAATGTCTTGTGACCATTTTTCACATTTTATTAAAATGTTCTGATACAGCACTGTTAGCAAAGAGAACAGTGACATAATTCTCTCAGTGCTTTAGCTCATGGACTTTAAATGATTCTCTTGTTCAGCTTAGATAATACAAGCTGGAAGAGGTCAGTTGGAGAAAATGAGAAAAGATTTGTAGGCCTAACAGAGAATAGGAGATGACATTCCCCCATTTCAAGAAAAGAACAGAATGTTCAAACTGTCCTTTGACTCATATATTTACCAATTTAATTTAATAAAAAGAGGGCAAAAGGATGGAGAATGTCTAATTCAGGGAACTGGTGATGGGTTAAAGCTGCTCTTCATCTGCAGAAGTTACTTTTTAATAAAGAAGGTAGTGCAGTTTCTTGCAGACCTTATAGAAAACACAGAATATGTGAAAATAAAGTGTAAAAAGAGAGTGAAAATTCATCTGAAATGCCAGCAAGACTTGAAGAACTCAGTTTAAGTAGCACTGTACATTAAAAAAGAAATAGAAAAGCATACGGAAGGCCAAGGATGCAATGAAATCTTTACATGAAAGCTATCAAATAAGAGATGGCATTTTAGGACTAATTAACTTCTCTGACTAAAGCTGTTATATCAAAGTGCAAAGAAAGGCACTGCTAAAAGTATCTTACAATGAAAATCCTGAGTTTGGCCAGGGCTGGTGCAGACTGTGAGCAGCTGGCAATGCCCTCAGGGCTCACTGGAGTATCTGTACCACAGCCCATCTCTCATGGATGTGCCTCAAAAGCTGGCACACACCTGATGCTGAAATGTTTCTGTCACCCACACCAAAGGACAAGAAGGAGACCAGGCCAATTGTAGGTGTTTGTCTTTCATCACAACACTACCTCTGTAAGAAAAAAAACTGCTTTCATGGATTCATTGAATAGGGGCTACAGCATGTAAACAAAGCACTTGTGCAGTCATACAGAATTTGGATTAATTAATCTCAAATTCCACATGTCCTTCACTTTTCAACGATGGAGGGACACTACAAATTAAGAAAGGCAACACCTGAAATCAGTAGAACATGGCATCATTAAGAAGTGCTCACCTGCTCTAAGTTCTACACTGTATAGTCCATTTGGCTTGGCTGTACACACATATGGGTAGATTGTTCCATTTCAGGGATTTTTATATATGTGTATGCAAACAAACTTATTCTAGAGTTGGAGGATGACTACTATTCAAAGTGAATTATGTGTAGGAAACAATCCCTTAATTTGCTACAGTAATTTGAGGGCTGCTTCAAAGAAACCAAAGCCATGGTTATAAATGGCACAGCAGAGTGTCTCTCGTGTACCTACTAAGCTTTTTGTTTTTCTGGATTGCTAGACTGGTACTGCTGCTTGTTTCCAAGTTACAGAACACCATGGTTGGAAATTCATGAATTTCAAAACATTTACGGTTTCCTAAGCTTAGGCAGGGTTTTTGAATTTTACATCCAACTGTTTTCAAGGATTATTCTGTATTATGTTTTCTGCATAACAAATTTAGCTAACATCCTTCCACCTCTCTGCTTTTCTTGATCACATTGTAAAATAACCACAGTAGTTTAAATACAACTGTGGGAATAAATACAGGAGATTTCCAGCCACCATCTGAGATAAATATTTGCATAATGTTTAGTTAAATCTCTACTGAACAGACTAAGACCTCTTATCACTGTCCAGATGGAATCCTGTATTTATCAAAGCATACACACCTTTGCTGATATTAATTTATGTATTAGAAAATCTAAAGCTGGTTTCCATTCACTGAGGTTTTCTAGAGGTGAAAGGACACTGCAATGATCCTTAAAAATCATCAGAGACAGTTTCATCGACAGGCAATGCTTAAAACCTAGGTGTCATTTTGCCATCTACAAGTGCAATATTAGAGATTCTCTCTGGATGAAACGATGTTATGATTTTTTATTTTTTTTTAAGAAAAACACATCATTAATCAAATGTCAAAAGAAATGGTTCTTTCTAAAGTTGACAAAGACAACTGGTTTCTTTTGGAAACTTACTTTGCTAAACATCTGATTACCTACACATCTGATTTGTTATAGTCCCTCAACACTCACTGGACATCCAGCAGTAAAATAGAAGAGCATTTAACTCAAACACTTATGAAGTCCCAAAAAATAATAAGCAAATGAAAATGTGACTAAATGTCAAATCCATTGTTTGTCCTACCTCCTGCAGCATCTGGAGATAACCTGTTCCATTAATGACAACTAATAATGCAAGTGAGTGTGCTGGGAAATATCCAAACTATTCCTTTTACTGCAGCAGCATATTCCATTTCCAGACAGAAGAAATATCCCTAATCTTAAAGGAACTGAGGACCAATATTTTATTTCATTCTCATGACAGATTTCCTTGGTTAAATTCCTGGGTGGCAGTGGGTCTGTTGATTCCCTGCTATATCCAACAGTACCTGCTTCAATGAAAAGTCAGTCAGGAAGCCAGGCTTATAATATTGGGCTGTTTAGTACTTTCTATGGATAATATTTAGAGTACTATTGATAAAAAGAGCAGGTGCAAGCACAGCGAATATTTCAGGATTTGTTTATGATAACTAATGTTTTGGGAATAATTATTGTCTTTTTAGACTGAACATATCTCCTGAAGGGGAGGGCAAAGAGTTAGGAGAGGGACTAAATTTTCATCTAATTAAAAGCCTTCACAAATATTGCATAGAAAGGACCAGAGTGATGATTGGTTTGGTTTTGGCCTATTTTTCCTGTAAATATTTGAGTACTTGACTCTGTAAGCCTTAATGTTCTTAAGAGTGGCACACATTTGCACATGCATAGACTGCAACGTGGTGGATAATCCCTGCATCAATTACAATGGCAGGAATTGTTTCTTTTGTTATGTTCACACCCCACAGTGCCAAGGACAACATCACTGCACAGGATGGAGAGAGATAAGATCACAGCCAAAGGCTACAGAAATAGGGATGGCAGAAGATTCCTTCTCTGGGGTGGAATTCAAAGCTAATGAAACCTAAAGCTTCACCTCCCATCAATTTTGCCAGCAGGTGCTTGGAGGGTGCCACAGGAATTACAGAAGTACACTTTTGTACATTTTTATTTTTCATTCCAAAGCTTTTAAAAAATATTTTGATACAAAATTTTATTTTGGAGTAAGTGAAAGGATGTAATTGATTCTGTTTAAAACACTGTGTTTGAAAATTACAGCCTATGGTGGAGTTAAATAGAATATTCTATCATAATGATTTAGTAACGTGTCACATTTATTTATCGCTGGTAAAAACCAATCACAAGATGCAGAGCACAAAGGACTGAGGCCCAGGTTCTTTTATAAAAAGAGCAGCAAGACTGACCTCGCCAGGTAATGAGCCTTTCTCTGTACAGCCTTCCAGGAGTTTGCATCCTATTCACTCACCTCGGCAGAACTCTGAAACAATTTGATAGTTCAGTTTCACCAGGGCAACTTGGACATATTTTGATCTTGGACTATCCCAAATATTAAAAAATAATGCAGCTGACCCAAATTAAAATAAAGTCTGCCTCCCTTTTGAGTTCAATGCTGCAAATAATTATAACATTGTTATGTGGCTCCAGGTGAAAAAAGCATCTAAAACTGTATCATTATTTCATTTTATAAAAGCTACAGATAGACCATATGCAATCCAGAAATGCATATATGTACATGTAAGTGTGTATCTGTAAGCACAAATACCTGACAGAAATGGACAGCAATCAATCAAACAGTGCTGGTTTGGAGCCTCATCTCAGTTTCCAGCTTGCAGGGACCGTTCAGGTTCTCACAGTTCCCTGGAGATGCATTCTCCAGACAGTCTCATCCATATGAAATTATTTACCCTCCTGACTGTTCTCTCAACTGAGGGAGTATGTCAAATGATAAACCTCAGGAACATTCACTCTTTTTAGAAGCACTGTTTCATGGCTCTGGTTTGAGGAAGCACTCTGCCAAGAGCTGAGCTGATCCCCCTGGGATGGTGACCATCCCTGTCCCAGGAGCTCACTCCAGAAGAGCAGCCCGGTGCCTTTGAGGAGGAGTTTTCAATCTCTGACCCCTCTGCAGGAGGCCAGGCTGCAGCCAGCAGGGAGTGCTCAGTTCAGGCAGGAGTGCAGGGGAAAGGAGGAACCACTGCAGCAAGGGCTGAGCAGCCCTGGACAGCCCCCAGTGCTGGCCCTGTCCTCCCCAGACAGACTGGGGGCCGGGAGAGGAGGCAGCTCAGCCCCTGGAAACCTGGAAACTGAGGCACGGGGGCTTTCTGGGAGCAGGGGGGGCTTGAATTCTCCTGACACACATCCCACTGCCCCCAGACTCCTGACACTCCTGCGGTGGTGCCAGGGTCAGAGGTCTTTCCAGTCCACTTTCACACTCCTGCTCAGTCATAGCTGGATGCAGCACTTATTCACTTCCAGGTCATGAGGAAATCACATATAACTATTTTTTAAAGATTTATTTACTAAAGTCAATAGATTTTTCTAGTGACTTAGAAGCAGGCCCAAAATATAAAAGGCTGAAGGAAATGGATTTAAACTAGATATAATCTGAGGCTTGAATATCTTTTTTTCTAAAAGGAAGTTTGGAATTTGTAAAATGTAAAGTTCAAGAGGAGACAGTCAGCCAACAGAAATTTCTGCTTCTTCAAAAACTGTCAAATTTGTTGAAGTTACCTCTTTCTGAACAAAGACGGGATCTGGGTTCCTTTAGAAACAGGAAGATCTCAATAAAACACCAGTGCAGGTCACCCTGGGCAGCACAGTATATGCTTTACCTCCAAAGATCCATGTGCTGAGCCTGCAGCAGCAGCTGTGAGCCTTGCAGAGGTCTGGATTTGTCATTAGAATGGTTTCCAGAATTGTGATTTGTACAAGGATGTGTTGGCTTGCACAGGGACAAGATAAATGCAGTGACATTTTGTCCAAGAGGTGACTGTGCTCCAGGGGGTGCACAGATGCATCCTCACAGTGCTTCCAACTCTGCTCTAACCCCTTCCATAGGTAAGCCTGGCTGTGTTCCCTGCTTTCTCCACATCCACAGCACAGTTAAAGTGCAGTCTGGATAATGTACATGCCTCTAAACAGTTTCTGTTTTACCAGTGATTACGTGTAAAACCAATGTGTGAAGCCTTTCTGCTACAGACACGAGCTGATCCCTGTGACATCTGATTTCCTATGACTGGAATCAATCATTTATGTGCCCTTATCACATATTATTTTCTTTCCTGCCTTCCCCCACTGAACTTCAACCCTGACCTCTTTTCAAACAGCTGCAACATTTTCATTTGGTGCTGTGAGCAATCTCAGAGCTATTGCCACTGTTTGAAGATAGCAGCATACTCATTACCTCTCTTCATGTTCGACATTAAAATGTATTTTTGGACACTCAACAGCTTATTGTTTAAATTAATCATGGACAGATATACTGACATCCATTTTTTCCCTTTGTTTCACTGAGCTGAACTTCCTTTGATTCATGTGCTAATGGAAACAAACGATATAATCCACAATGAATAATTTTGCTCTGCTTGAGATGTGCAAGCAATAATAAAAAAGTAAACACAAGTTATCAGAATTCCTTGTAAATGCTACAACTGCTTTCTTTGTAATGACAACAGATATTTATCTGCTGCCTACTTTTCATTTATATGCAACATAATGAAGCAAGTGAAAGTGTCTTTCCTTTCTAAAACAAAAATTTCCAGGATTAACAATTCATACCAAGCCATGGATGATCATTTTCACTGTGTGTATCAGCACTGTCTATCAGCAGGTTAAATAAACTTCATTTAAAATTCTCCTCTGCCTGTCACTTACACTTGCATGATGCAGATTTTGCAGTAGGAGGATTTTCAGAGTCATGTTTATCCATATATGACTCAGATCTAATCTATATCTAATTTCATACCTAGAGTGAGGTAGAAAAGGGCTTTTCTAGGGTAAGAGTATATACAAGACTTTTTATATTACACTATAATCAGTATTAAAAAACAAAGCTCAGAGCAGACAGAGCCTGTTACAATAATACAACCTCCTCACATCAGGGTGAGAGTAGAAAGGGGATATTGGCTGCAACCAACATGACCTTACCAATAGTTCCCATTACTGCAAAGGCCCACACCACAGAACTCTTCAAAAAACACTGGCAGAAAGTAAAATGAAGCTTAATGTCTTATGGAAACCTAAATATGGCTGAGAGAGATGCTAACCCTCTTTAACAATATGTCAGCATTTTTTCAGGGGGCACCAAGATATCCAAATTTGATAAGCATTGGAGGCTGTTGAAGACATGCTGTGGCCTGGAATTCAAACTTGTTTTAAACAAGTGCTGGTGCATCAGGTCCTTCTGTCCCTGGTCTTACCCTAAAGCACAACAAAGGTGAATTACTGCAGGCAAATAGGAAGAGGCAAGTGAGGATAACAATTCTTTGAATCACCACAGTTGTCTTTTTCACAGTCCACTGATTTTCACCCAAAGTTCTGTTTTTTAAAACAGCACTGCCAAGAGAGCTTGGACATTTTCCTTACCTGTGCCCCTTTAGGCACAGAGACCAGCCCAGTGACTTCCCTTCCCCAGGTGACACTTTATCTACTGTCTTCCCATCTTTGCAATCTCCCCAAGCAGGGCTTAGACACTGCTGCCAGAAATACCTGCTCACGCTGCTATTTCATGAAAGGAACAATTTTTTGCCACATGTATTTGCTGTCTAATTCACTGTCTAAAAACAATTCAAATTCAAAGTGTACATGGCTATTGACAGTGAAAAAATTCTACCTAATGTTTGGCCAAAGAATTCCTCTTCCTCCCTCTCTCTCATTTTTTATTTTTCAATATCAAACCATTCTTCATATTTAAATGAACCAGATTATTACCTCAAATCAAACAAAAACACTCAAGTCATAATTATAAATTAATGAGTCTAAAACAAGAGCTTGGAAAAGAAGGGTTTAAGTGTTAGAAAAATGTTCTTGAATAGTAAGATATGCTCTGCTTATTCCAATCAAAATGCTTCATAAATCTGTTTAATATTCACAGGAAAGCAGATAGAAATAAAACCAAGTGTTTTGATTTGAGCATGTATAAAGGGAAGAAAACTTGCTGCTGAGGAAAGGGGAATAAACAAAAAGTAATCTATGTCAACTAACAAAAACTGATTTATATTCCCAGTCTGAGAAAACGATCAGAAAGAAACCAAAATAAGATTGTTTGACCTATGTACCAGTCATAGCATATGCTTTAAAGTGGGGGGAAAAAATAAAAATGAATGCAATGTATCCCTTATTACCTTCCATTGCTTTGGTATGTCCAGAGAGAAGATGTATGAGATACATTTCTGAGGCTGAATTTTTCACCAACAGTTTGACAAATTAAACAATCACAGAGATATAAGATTTCCACGATCTCAGGTAGAATTCCCCATAAGTGATATATTGTTCTCATTAGAGTTTTAAAAACAGTTTTATGTACAAAAATAGATGCTTAAGAAGAGGAAAGAAAACAAAAAATGTTATATAGGAGTTTTTTTCCCTTCTGCCTATGAAGTGAAGTTATAAACCTTTCCCAAGTTTTCTAAAAATTTTGTTGAGTTTTATTGAGAACAACTTCTCAATATATATGCAAGAAGATATTCTTGCAGTTGATTTTCTCCAACATGGTCCAGAGTGATATGTGATATTCTTAGAGATTAGAATCAAGATTATTAGCTTCCACATTTAATATTTTTGTTTTGCATATGATAATATTCTTCCAACTTCTTCCATAGGTCTGGATTTAAAAATGAAGCACAACCTCCCCCTAAAAGCCTCTGTTAATTTGAGTTCCCTTAGTCTGGAGATTAGCAGACTTGGTTTTGGAGGGGATATGGAAAACCCAACCCATTTTTCAGGCTGATTCCCTCATCGTGTGTGAAAAGTCATTGCCACCATCTTTGTTAGGTGGTGCAAGAAACTGGGAGAAGGACTGCAAGGAAAGTGTGTTCCTAATTTCAGCAAATTAGAATGAAAGAAAGGAAAGACAAATCTGCCCTTTTAAATCCCCAGTGAGAGGTGTTTGTGCACAGTAACAGCATGGTAATTGCTTGTTCCAGAAATATAACTCATGGCAATTGGACCTACAGATCCCAGCATTAATCAGAATGCAGATCTTCACTCATCTGTTCTTCCGGTACCCCACGTGAAATTCTCTTCCAAACTCTTAGAAGATTACAGACAAAAAGTTTGACTTGAAGACAAGCATGGAAAATATGCATTTCAATCACAAGACTCCCAAATCAAATTTGTTTTGGTTTCTTTTTTAAACTTTGGAAGAACAGGTCACATTTGTACCATATTTAGAGTTTCAGTTTTCCATTTAAGAAGATGTCACTGTGATATAGAGGCCAAAGATGGCTGAACAGTGAGAAACATTGAAGTACCTTTCTCTCCTAGCATTCACCAAGGAAAAAAAAAATCAGGTATCACAAGAAAACAAGAAAAGAATGTTTCATTGTCTCCTTGAAGTAGTTTGTAGAAAATGGGTTTTGTTCTAGTGGCCAATGAAGAACTTTAAATTCAAGAGAGAGAACAATACTGATACACTCCCAATAAATCAACAAGTTGAATATTTTAGTACCCCAGTGGCATAAAGTGAATAATTGATTGATTTGTGTTTGTTCTCCTGCTTAACCTAAAAAAACCATAAGCCCTCCAACCATCAGAGGTACTTTGAAAGTGAAACATTTTTCTTTCATTCACAAATGTGCAGGGTTTTTCATTAATACTAGGCTGTATTAATTAAGTTCATTGCAATTTTACTTTTGATTGCACCTAATTGTATCACAACATAAAATATCATTCTGACATGAAAATTCAAAGTAGTTTAATCATATCCAAATGAAATGCTTGGATTTAAATTCCCCCTCCCTACTTTGCTTTGCTTTCTTTTCTTCTTTTTTTTTTATAGAGAGCAATGTGCTATTACTTAAGATTAATATAATAATCTTGGCAAAAATACTTTTCTTTGAAATTTATATTGAGTTGTACACCTGAGACGTCTGCAGATTCATATGAATACTAGAATCCCAAACACATATAAACTGTTGGGTCACTTCATACACGACAGTAATTGTATGAAGTAATGATAATCTGCAGGTGTTTATGTTTTTATTTCAAACACTCTGTGAGTCTTGAGTTTCCTCTTATTCAGTGGATTAATTTATAACTGCCCACTTTAGCTAACATTAACCTTTCACTCTTTGTTCTCTAACAGACAGCAAAACTGTCCCCTGTGACTGATCATAGAGAGATAATATTAACCAAGGAAGCCTTCAAATCAAAGTCCTGACTGCTGAGGGCAACTTAGAGGATGGTAAAGTTTGGGAAAAATTATTATCATTTGATACCATACATATTCAGCCTCCCAGAAAGACTTGGCAAACCAAAAGGTGATCAGCATGCCCAAGCTGGGGGGGAAGCAAGAGGCAGCATTCATAGACTGTCCAAAAGTCCAAAAGAAAAAAGAGCAATATGTTCTGGCCACTGAAACAGGAAAATCCCACAACAAAGCAAACAAAAAAATCCCAGAGAGAACTTTCTCTAAGGGGAGTAAAAAGAAAACATGAGAAAGGTCAGTATCATTATGCTGTCATTAAGTCCTTTCTGAGGCACGGTGGAGCTCACACACTGTGCGTGGCCCTGCCCCAAAATGCTAAAAGTTCACAGAGCTCTAAAACCCAAAACACAGACTCATGGCTATAAAAGGTAGGAATGTCCACTAAAAGAGGCTCAGCAATGCCCTGAGCTGCCTGCTGCTGTGGGGTGGTACTGCCATGGGCTGCTGCTCCCCTCATCTTCCACCTAGAGCACCACTGGGGTAAAAACTGGAGATCTTATGCACTAAAATAGTCTGTAACAGATACTAAGATTACTTTTCTACAATTTCTGTCCTCATTTGTTTCATTTTACTTCACAATTTTCCTTTAAAATTAAATGTTTTGCCACCTGAATTAATGTTTTCAGGTAATGGAAGTTAAGAGAAATTTGGACATCTCAGTTCTGATGCAATCACTTTTCAGCAAACAATTTTATAAGCTATTTTTCATGGAGTCTTTAATTCTATGGCTTAGACTTGACCACGTGTATTAATGACTGTAATTATGCAGACTATGGGTGCAATACCCAAACACATAAGCAGAAACATTTAACAGTTACAGCCAAATACAAGTCTCCAATTCAAAATCCTGTTCCCTGTTCTCCTGTACCATCCCAGCATTCAGCTCTTGTCATTAACTGCTCTAATCCATGATCAGATCCTGCGAGAGCAACATTGGCAGACACACTCCTTTAATGATACTTGCAGAATTGGACACAGAGATCTAAGTGAAGAAGAAAGAATGGTTGTCTCCAACTCACTGTTTGCCTTGCACCTTCTAGAGCATGAGGTGGTCAGTTCTGCTGGGTTTTGGAAGAATCTGCCCAAGTGCTACACAAGTTACAACACAGCTGCCATTCTTCTGGATCAGCCTACCAAGTCTGGTTTTAGTTTCACAGACTATCACTCAGACTAAAGTGCCCTAACAATATTAATTAACAATATTAAATAACTTTATTCTGCATTTACTTTAACTCTCAGTGTCAAACAGTTTAGTGTGATTCCTTTGTAAAGCTGCTTATTTCTGTTAAATCAGGACACTCTATTCTGGTTCATCTCTTTCCCCCTTTGCTTTTCCCTGGTAAATCCTAATCAGCAAAAGGCCACCACTAAGATCTAGAGAGAATATCAGAGTGACAGTGTGACTCATGGAGATACCTGCACTGAAGATATCTTCCACATACTAAATCAGCACTAATTCATTCTTTCATCACTCTAAGTTGATGAATTTTCTCTTAAGAATTTGAGTGCCACTGTCAAGTAAATAATGATAAAAGGGCAGATATATTTAGAGTATCACAAATACACAGCTTTAGAGCTAAGGCTCTGCATTTTACACAATATCAAATAATCAGTAGCATTCTCCTGCACACTTCAGGCAAACACCACACAGAAGTTAAGACTGCAAACATTTGAAACCACGTCAAGGTTCCCTATAATTCTACAAGTAACATTTAATGTTTCAGTTTTCTGAAATCACTGAATTTAACATTTGTGGCTCATAGCATTCATATTAGGTATTCACAGCAAAAAAAAATCACTTTATATCTAATGTACCTAAAATGAGAAGCACTAGAGGGCTGACTTCTTGGTGCTTTCAGAGGGGGAAAGTACAAAGCACTTGTGAGAGGGGCAGATATTCTGATACATGCAACAGCTGCTTATCTGAAACGTAAAGGCTGAGTAATTGTGCTACAAGGGAAAAAACCCAACAAGACAGCACGACCCAAACAACAACTTCAAGAAGGAAAATACCCATTCTCTGAAAAGAATGGGAAAGAACAAAAGTACAATTCCTTGCAAAGGTGGATTTTCTGTTCTCTTTATATTTGAGATAATTTCTGCAATAGAATGATGTTTCTGTGCACATCACATAAACACCCCAGAGTTATTGCTCAAGTGATCTCCTCAGAGATATTTGAATGTTGTCTACTTCTCCAGTCAATTGCAGTTCTGATGTTCCACACTGTTACCCCCCTTGGATTCCATTAACACCTAATTTACAAGCATAAACCATGTAAATGATTGGAGCAGATGCAGAAAAATAATTATAATTTGGGCTGAAGTCTTCATTTCCCAACCTAATTCAGTAACAATAAAATTCTCTCTCTAAAGAGTAGACAGGAAGACTTTAGGCACAAACCCAACTAAATAAATAGTTACAGCCCTGGGCATTTAATTTCTGGAAGCAGCCCATGAATGGAAGAGAAATGTCCCCAATTATGAGACAAACAATGCAGGACATTTTTCTCTAGATAAGGATCACAATGATAAAATAATTATGGAATAGGAAATTGTTAATATCTCCAATTAAATTTTTATTCACAGCTTTAAAATACACAATACTTGGCTCCAAGGTAAGTGAAGAAATTTTCCACTAGGTCCTATCTCAGTCTACAGATCCAGAAGCTCTTTCTCCTTTTGAGTTGATTTAGTGCAAGAATTTGTGCTCACTTATCTCATAAAACCCATCACAAAGCACCAGGAGTTTTGCTGATGGCACCTGGTAAGGAAAGGACAGCATTACCCCCCAGTGAGTTCAGCCCTGGTCTCTGGAATCACTCTCAAGTAGTTTCCAGAGGCAAACACTTGGGTGGAGGAACAAATGCTAACTCATCTATGTCAACTTCCTCCTGGCAATAAGCCTGAATTTTTTTAATCCAAAGATGCATTGACATCCATCCCTTCACTCCACGTTTTCAGCACGTCCCTTTCTTTGTCTCTGTCCTGTTCTGTACCAGTGCACTCCCATCACTGCTCTGCACAAGCACAGAGCCAAAGTTCACCTTGGCAGGAGTGTACTGTTTTGTACTGGTTTGTACCAGTGCATTCCCATCACTGCTCTGCACTAACAGAGGCAAAGTTCACTTTGGCAGGAGAGGAGCTCAGGAGTTTCAGTCAGAGGAGAGATGCTGCCACCCTCACTCCAGGACACACAAACCTCATGAACCAAGGGACAAATCAATGGCATGTGAAGCAAGGAAATGCTGTAGTTATGCAAATGCTGCAAAAGTAGCATAATCATAATCTCTGCACCTAAAGTTTTACTGTGGTAGATTACTTTGGGATTAATAACAATGGTCATTGATGATTAGCTAATTAAAAGAAGAGGACTAAATTAAATTAGTAAAAACTTCCACAAACTTTTAAAGTGTTAAACATTTTTATTATGTTCAAAAACTCTTGTATACTTGCACTTTGATTTAATGTATTAATTCATTTGTGTGGCTACACTTAGCATCCTTACATACAATTTTCAAAAAAATCCTGATAATCATTACCAGGATTCTTATTTGATGACAATGAAGAAATATTGAGAATCAAAAAATTTGCGACAAGCCATCCACAATTAATTCATGAAGTTTAAAACTTAGACAATAATGTCCTGCTTATGGTAATTTCACAGCCAGAAATGCTAAATTACTGTTTACATTACTTGTGATACAAATATCTGCGTAATTTCAACAATAGTGACTTTTATCTATTTCCAAAATTGCAGGGAAAATTAAATATTCAATATTTTCTATTTCAGAAATATAATTGCTAACACAAAAGACCTTAAACTGCATTTCATACCGCTGAAGGTCTTGAGGGGGATATGCAAAACCCCCTGCATTTTTCAGGAGACCCTTTTTGAATTTTAAAAATCTCTCAGGCTAAATCAGGATAAGCAAAGTAAAACCCTATAAAAATAAAACAGAAGAGAGGATCTGGATAGAATCCATAAAAACACATTTGCATGCTGAAAGCTCAGAGTCTGCACCTGCAAAATCTCTTGGTCCAAGATAATCAGTATTTATAAGACACTGTGTATGTTGCTTGAAACCAGTTTAACCTTTCTAAGGAAACACAAAACTCATAACTCCAGCATTTCCATGACTGTTGACTGCTTAATGCCATGAGCAGTTTAAAGAGAATATCACAGATCAAGGAATTAAAGCTGATCTCTTTCTTAATGAAGTAAAGCCAATCTCTTTTCTAAGAACAATTTGAAAAAAAAAAATTCTGAAACAAAAGAACCCTAAAATTTGGCTTTTCCAGACCACCATTTTATTCCTATAACTTCTGGGACATCTCCCAGTGGCTCAGTTTGAGAGAACTGGCCAGCAGTCAACAAGGCATTATCCCTGTGCCCCCAGCCTGCTGGCATGGAAGAGCAGGAGCCAGGACTCTCTAAAAGCAGAGATTTATAATCCACACAGAGAGCACAGAGCCCACAAGGAATGGCAGCACTCAGGCTGACACCCTTGTGTGAACTGCTGTACTTCATGTGACTGACATGCTTTATGCAACTGTGACATCATGGAGAGAAGTCAAAACAAGGGCAGCCAGCCTGGGGAAAGAGAGAAAACACTCAGAGAATTCAAACTCATGAACCTGAGCACCAATCACCATAAGTATGTGAAATACTCCTGTAAGCAGTACACTTGAGCAGAAAAATAGAACCGTGGCACATCAGTTCTCTTCCATGACCCAGAGAACCCTCAACACAAAAGACAGAGAACTGAGTTGGGGCATGTGAAATTGAAAAGTTTTATTCAGAGATGGCCTTGAATCTGAAGCTTTCAACAGCTCAGAAAAGTTAGGTTATCTCTCTTTCTCTAATAGAATATATTTTTTGTTGCTTATGCAAGTTTACTGTGCATGAAGGTGCCTGGTTGAAAATTCAACAGGTGCAAGGAGGGAGCTGTCATCATGATTGGTGGGGTCAGTATTTTGAATATTCACTATTTACAATTTAAAAAATTACAGTATGAAAGAAAGATATTGACTGTTGGCTATCAACATGTTCGCATGTATTTTTCAGAAGCTTTTATCCTAATTTAGAACAATCGCACACAAAATTAGATCTTGAAAACTTTTACAGATTGTAAAAATTGGTTCCCAATTCTGTGTTTTGTTTAAACTGAATTGCATTTTATATCAACTCGGAAAGATACAGCAATGCAATACCATTTCATGGATCCTTAGACAGAGACTGCAATTATCCTTTATTGATTATAGAATTACTTTTAATTTCCTACTGTATTTTTTCCTGCCTTCATCTCTCTTCCTTAGTGACTCCTACAAATTTGTTGAAATATCCTTTTTGCTTTGGTTCCTGACATTAGCTACCAGAAAAGCTTATATTTCTGTAGGGATTAACATACAATATTCTCTTGTTCATGCCATCATGGATGTCACTTGAATGGATGCTTGTGTTGGGCTCAGATCCTTCTGCATGTCCCTGATGCTCCTGGGACACCTCGTGGATCTCAGTGGTGTTCTGAGAGTGCAGAACTCCCCGGGGCCCCTGCTGAGAAGGGAAGGGGTGCAGGAGGCTTGGACAGCCAGCTGAACTCAGCAGTGCCCTGGGCAGCTGAGGAGGGGTTTGGGCAGAGCCTCAAGCAGAGGAACAGGGGAGCAGAGGGGATGAACCTGATGGAGGGAAATGCAGCTCTCTGCCTTTAGTGACCCCTTAGGATTTTAGCTTTTATATTCTGCACTGCATTAGTGCATAACTCTAAACTCCATATACAGTGCAGTTAACTGTCTTCACATTTTGGTCAGACAAAACAATCCCTCTGGGCCTGAGATCCAAGGACACCTCACAGCCCCAGGCCCTGAAAAGTATAAAAAAAGTGAATTGGGGGGGAGCAAACTGGGGGAATGTGACCTCATTACATGAAACTTTAATTGGAGGACTAACCCCTGATATATAAACAGATCAAACTTATCTGAAAAACTCGTGCCCATTGTCCATCCTGGGTGTAGCCTCTGGGAGGCTCCTGCACTGCCCAAGGTGTATCGATTGAAGGCCTTTAATAAATACCCACCTTTATTCTCTTAACCTTGTCTATCCTCTGTTCTACATAGCCACTCCAAGGCATCATTAGTTTTTATTTTCTTGGTGTTTTTTTTCATTTACTAAAAAGTTAATAGAGTCTGAATGAAGGACATTACTTGCATGTCTTAGCTCTTCACTTCTGAACAGAAGGAACTGAATTCTGCTTCACTGACCATACACTGAAATCAGCAGGCAATCCAATGTTTTCTTTAAAAATTAATAGAAACATTTCTATACTATTTTGCATTTAAAGAAATTTATTATTGACAATGAATTTGAATCCATCTTTACAAATTAAGGTATTGTGTTTAATTTGACAGAATCATAGAATAATTTAGGTTGAAAGGGACCTTTTGCTTACTCCTCCCAAGTTGATCAGATTGATCAGGCCATGGTCCAGTCAAGCCTTAAATATCAGCAGCCTTGAAGACACTGCAATGCAGTTGAACAAATCTAATTTTAACCACACTCATCTAACCAGAATCATGTTGCAGCTCATGACCATTAACTCTCATGCTCTCACCTTGAGACTCCAAGGGTATAATTTCATGTTCTCTATACTCTCCCATCAAGCACTATAAACATCATCAATATCTCCCCTTCCCCTCTTAAGCCTTCAGCCTTAAACTCAGCTCTCTCAGTCTCTCCTTGTACCACGGGTGCTGCAGCTCATGTTAAAGACATTTAACCTTATAGATCCCTGAATGAAACTGCTCATACCTGGCCACCAGTTGGATTTCTACTTCTCATCACAGCCTTGTGATCCCTGTCAGTTTTCCACCTGCCTTTTCCATCCCCTTCACCAACCTGCAGCTCTCAGAATTGACTCAGCTGACTGAAGGAGACCATGCTGAAACCCTGCCACAGTCCAGTTACCCACAGCCCTCCACCAGACTCTCTCCAGTGTGTCCATGTCTCCCCTGTCCTAGGGAGCCCAAAGCAGGCACAGCACTCAAATTGTGATCTCACAAGTGCAAAATAGAGGGGGAAGATCACTCCTCTGAAGTTGCTGGCTGCACTCTTGGTAATGTGGCACAGTATGGGGTCAGCCTGCCTCACTGCAATATCATCTCTGCTGTGTTATATCATCTCACACAGCCTTTCCAGGGAAGAGTTCCTGCTGAGCATAAAAGACTCAACTATTCTCTCACAGCATTGCTATAGCAATCAGTTTGTTTGATTTTGGCAGTTCTGAACATTCCAGGAGATACAGAAATGTCAGTAATTCAAAAAGAAATAGTGGCTGGAATAGAGGAGACAATGAAGGTTGCATAATAACCTGCCTTACTTTTCCAAACAATCCCAAACACATGATTGAATTATTTTTGATACTACAAGTAAAAAACTGCAGTGATCCTGAAATCTACTCTGTAACTGAATGCACTAACTTCTGTTGTCTCAGATACCCCCTATGACAATTGTAGAGACAATTGTAATTGTTCTGTGCAAACTTTTTAGCTCTCAGTTAATCCTTGTCTTGCTTTTTTAACATCCATGAGGTATCAATCTATGGTAATATTTTGGAAGACACACTTTAGCACCGTGCTGGAGTGAAATCCATTTTCTGTTAGACTTTCAGTGCTCTGTGGGTCAGCATAGATTATTTTGCTATCTGATAGAAAACAGATTTATGCAATGCTATTGCATCATTGGCATCTATATGACAATTGATGTATCTGGTCTTTAATGACTTCAGCAAGAGGCAATAATTCAAGTTTGTTTAAATGATTCTGATCTCAAAAAGATGCAGATATTTCCAATATTGATGAAATGAAACAGCTATCAGTTCAAATTGGTTTGGTACATGGTGCAATGAATTCATGGGAATTACCTAAATTATTAAGACAACATCAAAGGTCCATAGCTCCATTTTTCTATTGCAAAATTCTGTTTCTCTCGGATTGTCTTTAATTTGTTTAAAACTAATTTTTACAAAGTTACTTATTAATATAAAAATTTTATTTGCACTAAAGAGAAAGCAGAATGAGAGCCAAAGTAAAGGTGAAGGAAATATTATGAATAACTTGTGGGATCAGAGCAGGGAAAACAGAATTTAACTAACATAGTTTTTAAAGTAAAACATATGGGTTATTCTAACATCTATATCAGATTTTTTTCTCTTTTTCTTATTTTTCCCCAGAGCTTGTTCCTGAATTATTAGCTATGGTGTCAAATATCATTTCCCCTTTCTTAGCAACAGGGGGACATTACTTATGGTTTTACCTGCCTTGTAATGTAAGACCAGGGAGAAAAGAACTTACTCTAGGAAAAAAGCTCAGGTAGGTACTCCACAATTTGATAATTACATTATTTTCCAATAGAAAGAAGACCATATCACTGCTATCTAAAGTTGCAGATGCCTCCTAACAACCTGAGGAAAATGCAAGCAGCAGACACAACACCCATCAAGGACCACAGCTTTCTATTTCCTCTCTCTGGTTCCCCCTAGTTATTTATTTCAACAGGAGCTCCAATAAGCACGTGCCTCCTCTGAGATACCATTGCTTGGGTGAGACAGCCACCACCTGCATCCTCACTCCAACACCCACTCTCTAACCACAGTTAGCATATGAACAGGCAAAATTACCAATTCACATTCCTGAAGGAGAAAGTAACAGCAAAAATTGGAATAATTTCTTGCTGATTTCAGTCAGTGTTTAAGGTACCTTATATGACACTAGCAAATGCTGTGGAGGTTTGCCCAGCTGAGAAACAGCAGGAACTCAGTGTCACTTTCTGGACCCAGAAAATGCCTCTCCCTGGCACTTTAGAGCAGAGTTCATGGATATCAGCAATGTCAGGGATCTCTGCATGGCACAGCACAACTCACTTCCCACTTTAATTTCCAGCCTTCGAGTGGGATTGGTAGAGATACTTAAACCAGTTCCTACTGCTCTGAGAAAAAGGATAACTGGCAAGATTGTTCTGCTCATTTTCCATTTAGGCCTGAAATATTAATAGCTCACATACATGGCAGTGGGTTGTTAATGAGAGCAAAGTAGAGTATTTTGAATGGCCACCTACATATTTAACTCACACTCCAGACTATAGAGTCAGAACTTCTTTATGCTTGCTGCTCTTTTGTTTTTAAAAATTAATTCCATTTTTATTTAGGTGAAGAGTGCAATGCCATAAGTATTATCTGTACACAGTGTAGCTTTGGGCTGGGAAAAGCAGGGAGGGAGAAAAAGTTAACTTTAATGAGCATTTTCTCAATTTTTTTCAGTAGATGCACTACAGCATGCACACAGTGACACTCGGGTGTGCTCCTGCCCTTCTCAGAATACAAACATGGTTCTAGTTGGCAAATATATGCCAAATTCCCCCAGAAACATCATCCTAAAGAGAAACCTTCCAAACTAGGTGCATCCACCTCTGAAAGTCAACCAACCTTGCCTGATAAAGGCATGAACCTGAATTATAAATGCATTGTTAATCAGCATGTCATTTAGGGATCACAACTCATCTATTTTCCTGCCATCACTTATTAAGAAATGGTGTTTTCATCAGTCCCCTAGCTCATAGCTTGGATACAAAAACTGTTTTCTAGGTACTAAACTTGGTGTAACAGAATGTTTGACATTGCCAATAGATAGGAGAAATACATTTTTCAGATGCACAATTTCACATACCCATTTAAATATTCTTTTCTGAGAAAATGACAGTAGCTCTTATCAAAACAGACATGATACAAACCTTTGTGCTGGTGAACCAATTATGTGATGTAAACTCCATATTCTGAAACACCTAACTTAGCTACAAGTGCAAAAGCAGTTCTCTCTCATGTTTGACACAGTGTAACTCTTCAAGTTCTTTCTTAAAATTTAACAAAGAACAGGACCCAAAACAATGAACAAACCTATTAGGAGATGACAGGGAAAGGAAAATTCTGGTACTACAGCTGGAAATTTAAGTTTCAAAGCCACATAGGCAGGAAAGAACACAAATCAAGTCATAAAAACTCAGTGTTTACACATAGGATCTCACATCCTGCTTTCATTCTCTACTTGACTTAGGACTAAAAGCACATCTCTGGTTTTCATTTTGTAAGACACTTTTTATTTGTGCTTTTATTTTAAATCTTTTTTTCTGAAATTTTACATAATGTGACACAAATTGCACACTGCAGGGAAAACTGTCTGTCTTGGTGAATGAAACCATTTTAATCTCAAGGGCTTTATTATCTGTTAAAATCTATTTAAATATAAGCATTCAATTTTATATTGCTTGACTTTTATAGAGGAGCTGTTTTACTAAAGCAGGATTTTCAAAAGATCATAATAAATACTTGTGACTTTGACATGTAAGATCCGAAAACACAAGGAAAGAATTACCTTAATTTTCAGAGTTATTCACATACATGAAAATATTTCCATAGGCCAGAGACCTCCTAATAGATTGTATTTGTTATGCTAATGCCTTCTTGATATATAATGTGAAATTGTATACACCTTAGAGACACACAAAAAACCAAGCACTGTTACATTTAAAACTGCTGAAGCATTTTAACAATTAATTGTATAATTCTGTAATGCCTCCTGAAGCATTATTACTTGACTCTTCACAGATTATTGAATACAGTACATTCACATACCAGGGAATAAAAAGGATAATCTGGTAGGCCACTGTTTCACTTTTGTTTTAAGCAGATGGGACAAAGGCAGCTTCACTTGTGTGAAGCTATAAATAGAATCACGGGCAATTCTTTTTTTTAACAAGAGACATCTTTACTGTAACACCTGACCAAATTGCCAGCTCTGGAGTTAAAAGGATTCAAAAACTGAACTTTATACATTAAGTTTCCCCTTGCTGTAGGCTCTTCATGCCTGATGTATGATAAAGAAAAACTAAGATTCTTATGAAAAAGTAAAGAAGCAAATCATTACAAGGCATTAAATTACATTGAACATTCTGCATGAAACTTCAATCCATCAAATGGCGACTGAAAAATGAGGAAATTACCTACAATAATTTGCATGTTAAGAGCTAATACAGTAAAGTCCAGTTGCACATTAATTGTGAAAGTAATGCATAATTTCCTGATTAATGTTTCATACCTAATATTCTTCCGTGCTCTGTCAGATACTAAATAACAATATGGCCAATCAATCTACAGAAAGTACACTCAGGGAGGGACTGAGCTGAGTTTCCATAAATCCTCATGCAACAACTGCAGCTACAATAGATGATACTGTGAAATTTATAAAAACAGCCACTCAAATTGAACTCAAATGATAATTGAAATAATTAAACTTCATAGTAAAATCATCTAAGACACAACCAGTGATTGTTCATGCATGGAAATAAACCTCTGCTTGTTCCAAAGGAGGGACAGGAGGCTGGAGGTGGGGCTGGGGCTGTGGGAGGGCAGGACACTGTCACCCCATGCACAGCTGGGTGTCTGTCTGGGCAGCAAAGGAGCACGTCCAAGGAATGAGATGTTCAGTCTCTCTAGAGGGGGATTTCTATCCATGCTCCTCTGCTGAGGCAGGAGGGAGTATTCCTCAAGGACTGAAACTCACCTGTCCTGTCAGCCACAGACAGGGTGTCACAGTTTTGAAAGGGCATCAAGCAAAGAAGTGAAAGGATGACAAAAATAAGGAAAGTCAAAAAAATACCACTAATAAATACTGCCAAAATGAGGGTAGCATTAACTGTCAACAGCAGAAAACAAGTGTGGCCTGGAATTCATCACTTCTGTATGAAAGAATTCAATGGCCAGATTTTTGTTAGGCATTCAAATCTAAAAGAATATTTATAGGACTAAGAGGTCTTTTAACTTTAAGGGGTTTTCTGGGAAAATCCTCTGGAAGGTTTGACAGGCAAGTTACTAACTTGGTGTCATTCAAACAGAAAAATGTTTCTCAGAACTTGAGGAGGGTACTTGGGTAAATTCTCAAAGCAGGGCTTTAAGACAGCAAATTGTCAAGCTCAATAAGTCAACAGGAAAAAAACCAAACCATTCAAAAACCAGACCTACTGACATTAATGGAAGTACTGGCCACCTGCAGGAAGAAGAGTCTTCAAATAAAGAATATTTGACTTCCCCTGGGTGCTGAGGAATTTGTTGGGACTTTGTGATCCAATGGATGCAGTAAAAAGGATTTGGAAATTTTTTAATGAGCTATGCCACCAATTTAACAATTTAAATGACCTTGAGCTAGGCATGTGACTGAAGTGTGTCACTTCCCTCATCTGTAAAAGAGGTATTATTCTACCTATTTCACAGTGGTATTTGGAAACTTGATTAATTTACAAAAACTGCCTCCAGACTCTTGGAGGAAGGTGACTCTTAATTGATCTCCCCTAAAGCAGACAATTCTGATTAGAATAAAAACAGCACTAAAGCAACTGCAGATTTCCAAAGCCAGACTCCAGGGACAGATCCGATGTGTCTGTTTTTTAATCCTTAACTAAACAATAAATATTTGCTGGGGTGATAGGAATACATTTTGTTTTAATTTTCCTGCCTACACAAAAGCTATGTGATCAGCTCTTCAGCTGTGAGAGCTGAGATTTCACACTGCCCATGTGAAAAGGCACGTCAAAATTTAATCGACCTGACGGGCATACTTTGAACCATTCCTATAAAACAAAATCTATCACCTACTGATGAAAATAATAATAATAAAAAAAAGAAATAAAAATCCCAAGACCCTAAAATGGGTTGAGTGGTTTAAAGATGATCTCAGAAACTCGCTGGTAATTTTTTATGTTCTTGTACTGTCATCCTGTATCGCCCTCCAGTCTCCAGTGGATGTCTGCAGAATCCTGCTGGGAATCTCAGAAAGCAGAAAAGCTGAACAGCTCCCTGCAGCAGGCAGCAGCAGCTCCAGCTTCACCAACAGCTTTCTTATTTTCACCCCTTCTCAAACTCTGAACTAGATGTTCTTTCCTGTTTTTTGGAGGATTACTCATTGAATTCAGACTTTCAGGCCTGGCAGTTCAAATGGGTTTAACCACACTGCTGCTATTATTTCACTGCAGGGTCAATCCAGTTGGGGTTTTTTGTGGCCATCATGACAGTAAATGGTTTTCCAATGAAATTGTTAAACAGCAGCACTGTTTATTAACTACTGCAAGCGTTTGAACTTTGTGCTTAGTTTCCAGATTTTATGACAAATCCTATTCATGTCAGTGAAAGACCAAATAAAATAAATACCCTAAGGCATCAGAAGCAAGGGAAAATGAGAAGAATCACAGTTTATTTTATTCCTTTTTTACATAAGAAGCAAAATGCTTTCATTTTCCACTGTGAGGTACTTCTAGTGGAAATTTAGAGGTGTTAGTTTTCATTGTCCTGAGAAAACTCAGCTTTCACAACCAAGTTTCTATGACAGAATTATTATGATAATTATGTAACATTTTGTGGAAAGTTGCTTCAGAGAAATTTCTATAGGATACTGAAAGAATTTATGTGTGCTATGCCATACCTGAAATTCTAACTAGTCAGGAACTGATTGATGTAAACACATTCTTTCAAAAGTCACAGAAGTAGAAAAAAAAAATCGCAAACACTTTTAAACCCAATATGAAAACCAAGAATTCCTAACCTAATAAAGTTTCAAGCATCTCCATCACATGCATAATATTTTAAGAGCATGTGTCATTGGCTGTTAAATTTTCTGTTTTGATTCAGCATATGCAATTTTTACACCATTCTCTTTATCTTTCTTTATTCACCATTAGCTAATATACTTTGATTTAGTAACCCATATTGCTTGCTCTTAAGAGCAGCTCCATGAGCACCAGAAAGAAAAAAGACCCATTTTGTGGATAATATGTGTCATAGTGTATGATCTAAATAAACTTTTCCACATAGAACATCCTCACTTATCTTTTTAATTGCAAGTAATGGGAAAGTACATTCTATTTATCTTCAGAGGAAAGAGAATTCACTAAGCTGGTTCCCTTTGCAATTTATGGAAAAGGAAATGTGAAATATACAACTAATAGTGAGACAGTAGGGGGAGAAAAAAGAACTCCAGTTGACTGGTAACTAGCTACAAAAATAATATTCTATTACTATAGGTACTCACACTGAAACTGTTCTTGTTTGTTGCCACGGCAGTAGTTTCTCACAATTGGGGTTGCAGTAAATTAACATCTTCCCATAAAAATAGATGGAAATGGAAATAACACATCTAGAAAAACCAGGATTTAAATGTAGTCAGAATCTGGTCCTATAAAGAGGAGTTCCTTTGCAAGGAACTCTTAGTAGAGTAAGCAGTGATATTACTTAAAAAGTAAAAAATTGCTCATCAGGACTGATGTAGAGGATGGAATAGGCAGTTTGGGAACCAATAATAGATACATTCCAAAGAAAATTTTTAGCTTTTCACAACCAGCAGGTGTAGCCTGCTCTCACTGTAACTGTGCTTGTGCCTGACCATCTACTACACTGATAAAATGTCCAGGTACTTTTCCTTTTTAGCTTCTCTCTAGTTATAGTCTTGTCCAGTCTGCGATTATGCAGCAGCCTACACAGAAATGGAAGAGAGAAGTTAGAAGCAGCATTAACTTCCTAATTATCCGAACTGTAGAAGAAACTGGAATGCCTTTTTTTCCTTTGGTACAACCACTATTACTTCCAGAGTTACAATGAATACCAAAACCTGGTAGAGTATTTCAGTGTTTTATTATTTAACTAGGAAATATATATAACAGTCTTTACCTAAATACACATCTGCATATCTATGCGTATTTATAGATCACTGTAAAGAAATCAACTTTCTAATGCCAGCCTGGAACAAATCCTAATGAGATAGCTAACCTTCCATTATCCGGGAAAAAAAAAAGTTACAAGCAAAGATAGAACTCTAAACCCTCAGGATTTATAATTTAATTACAGAGTAGCAGTTGACAGTGATTAAAGAGCTGGACTGAAGCTCAGGCTGGCTAAGAGTCATTTGCCACTGTGCCTCCTCTCCCATCATCCATTTCCTTTTCTTGCAGTATCTTATCTCACCTCCTTGACTTGTGTGTGTTTCCCTCAGCTGCTCAGCTTTCAGAAACTCAGCCTAATGCAATAAGTCTGTCTGCTCCTTTCATTTAGGCCCAGAGCCAGAGCTGGGCAGGTTCAGGGAGTGCTAGAAAATGCACATGTGTTCCAGCCTCTGGTGAAGCAGCAGCACTGTTTCAAGGACCACGTTCCAGAGGGATACAAAAAAGCCTAAAAGGTAAAAAGCCCTACACAAACAAAACCCCTCACCATACCTGAAACCTGACTTTACCCATAAGATATTCACATGAAAAAATGTGAAACCCTGTTTTCAGAGAAGGACTCTCCTGAGACAAGTCAGCTCAGCTCCCAGCCAGCCATCACCTCCCTCTCCATGCTCTGGCACCTTCCTGAGCCTGGTCAGGAAAACACTCACTGATGTTCAATATGTTATAACAAGATGAACCCATTTCAAGTAAGCAGCTCCGATATGATGCACTCTTATTGCACAAATGTGTGTCATGTTGTGCCAGAAATTAATCAAAGACAAGCCAAATAACCCCCTCATGCTCTTCAGAAACTAAAGACAGTCAGCCTCCCTCCCACCCAAAAGACTCAGAACCACCAACTGCTGTATTAAAGGAGAACTGATTTTCTGTATTTTCATGCCCACTGGAACTTCCATTTGCTTAAGGAACAAGCAGACCCTTCATTGCATTGAAAGCAAGATACTTAATATTTTTTGATTAAAAAGGTACCTTGTAACAGTTATTACTTTCCTAAAATGGACCCAGTTTCTTGAACATCCACTATCACTGTCAGAAGAAAGTTCATTAAAATATGTTTTGTCTGTGACAAAACCCACAGCTTTTGTTTGGATGTGAGAGAAACCTAGATGGTGATGGGGACTAAAAGTGCTTAAACACAAGTGACTCTATGCTACTGCAGTTCTGGTTTAGCCTGAATCGTCTGTTGATGCTTTTATCTGCTGCTACAGAAACACTCAAAAGTTCTACTTGACTCTGTATATAACTTAACCATGAACGTATGGGAACAACATATGTCACATTTTGTAGTAAAGGACAAGAGAAGATTAAAAAAATAACCTAGAATAAATATTATTCTCCATTAAACAACAATTTTAAATAAGCTTTGCAGATTTTTCTAGCATTTCAGCCACTTTCTAACACTTTGCAGTTGTACAGCTTGAAAAGGAAATTTCATCAAATAAAGAAGACAGTACTAGAATCTGACCAACAAAACCAATCCCAGAGTAAATATTGTTTTAATTGTAATGTTTATACTGGTTCTGACTTCTAAACGATTTTCACTCTATTCCATTTTAAAGAAACAAACTCAAATGTCAATGTCATTTTTGTACAACAATAGGAATTAATAGACTCCAAGCTTCTAGCAGGGATATTTTGATAAAAGCACTGTTATGAAAAGAAAGGAGTAATAGTGATAAAAGCATTTGACAGATTTTTTCAAACTCTGGGTCAAAATCCTTCTGAGGTTCAAAAAGCCTTCATGGGGCAGAAGACAACAAAAGAATAAGAATAAGCATAAGCATGAACTGTAGGATCACACACATTCTTGCAGTTTTCTTCCCATCTCTTCTTTCCCCTCATCCATCCTTTTCACTCTACACCACCTGATCATTATCCAAGAAAGAACCACCCAGCTGGGTATGTTTCAAGGACAGCTGATGTGCAAGGTTTAAATACAGTCTTGTTAAACACAGACTTGTCCTGACTGGCAGTTATTTCCAGGAGGTTTGCAAGAAAAAATTCAAAATTTCTTGGAAGGGCTTAAAAAAGGAAGAAACAGAAGTCATGCAGGTATTTACACTGAAAACACTGTGATCAACCCTAGTCTTTACAGCAGAAGGGAGATTAAAACATGAGTATTATGATTCCTGAATGCTGCTGTGTCTTGCAGATTTACACTCTGGTACAATCACTCTCACTTTATTTTGGTCTGATCCAATTTACATGAAAGCTGCAGGCAACATCCTGACAAATTCAGCAGCACAGCCTTGTCTCTGTGGATGAATATACATGCACATAACACCTTATACTGCAGCCTTTTTTAAGCTGGACTTGAAAAGTAAATGACACTATGTACTGAAGCAATGAAAATATATTTCTACATCTGTAATTTGACTGTTAAAAAAAGGTTCTGAAACCTCTGTCTATCTTCTTTACATCTACTGTGCCTGAGAACAAATGTGTTCAGTTTCATATTGCTTTGGTTGCTCAGATCAAGCACTTGATCAGTAGATTTTGAACCAGAGCACTGCTCTTTTTTTCAAGCATACCATTTTCCAAAAATTTAGAGAGACAGATCATTTAGACCATAAAGTGACAAATTTCCTGGATATTGTCAATCCCAAACCACAGCAGCTGCAGAAAATTCTGGCAGGTAATCCTTGAGCTCTAAACTACTTACATGTTTAGAAAAATATCTTCAGTGTGAGCTACCTGATTTATGGGCTCTTACCCAGAGCTTCCAAACTGTGATGAGCAGGCAGATGTCAAAACACAATGATATGCACCTCAGCTACACCCACAAAACTGCAGACAGAGTAACAAGAATCTTTCTGGTACACCCTGAGAACTGCAGCCCATTGTAGTGGCAAGAATGTATAGGTTAAATATGTATAGAATGTATAGGTTAAATATGTATAGATCAAGAACCTTTTTCAGTCTTTTCTGATTCCATCCATTAAATAGATTTCATAGCTAGAATGAGCCATATATCCTTCTGCAGATGTGAAGATCATTGGATCTTTTAAGTGTACTTGATTTGGATTTACAATAGTTACTTAAATGCCTCAAAATATCAAGGAAACAATACTGTGCTTTTATCCATTATTTGTATTGATTTTTCTGTTCCTTGATTTCCGACTAAACCTTTAAAATCAGATTTTCCGTGGTATCTTTCTTTCAAAACCCCCACAACTGAAAAAGGTATTTATTCATCATACTTTAAAAAAATTAAGTGAGAGAGAAGGGGAGGGTCCAGGGGGTGTGGAGCAAAAACTGAGCTCACTTACACACTCCCACAGTAGCTCTAAAAAACTCCAAATTATTGTCTCTGAGGATTTCTAAGATCACAAAAACATGCAATGAGAGGAAGGAAAAAAGACTAAACAAAAGCAAGAACAAAAACCCAAGCAAAACAAAACAAGAAAAAGTACTCGGAAAATTTTGTGTATAGCTGACCAGAAAAATTTGGCACGGATAAAAGGTTTTTAATTGCCTTTATTTAACTTTTCCTTATATTCAACAGCCTTACTTCAAGTGATTTCTTAGAGAGCAGGATACTTTTAGTTATTAACAATATTTTGATGCAGTGATGTAAACTACCTTCCACTTTTCTAAACAGCCTTCACTGAAACAGAACCCCAGCAAGTGCAAACCTGGTGCCAACTTGATGTCACCATCTGTATTAATGCAATAAAACAGTACAAGTGTTACATATGAGAGGGAGTTCAGATGTGCAAACCTGCCAGTCCAAAATCCACTGGCATATTTCATCCACTATCAGAGCTGACATACAACACACAAATCTCTGTAGACACCCAGGCAAACACTCATATCTGCAAAACTTTTTTTTTTTCCTCTTTGTAAGAAAATGTGTCTCTACATAATTAAAGATAAAAGCAGTGATTGGAAGCAACAGGCCAGGTGTTGGTGTCCTGTGTCAGGGCAAGGCAGGAGTGCCACTCCAAAGCAAGAGTGCAGGGAAAGCTCTTGCAAGTTCAGGTGGATGTCCCTAAAGCCACAGAGCCACGTCCATTCCAGGCTCCAAAGCAGGCAGGCACAGCACCAAACCTGACATTACAACCTGCCTTTGTGAGGAAATTCAGTGACACAGAAAAGTCTATTTGACAAGTGCACAGTGAGTTGTGCTAAGAAATGTACAGCTCTGTGTGTGTGTCTGTGTGGTGTCTGGGTTTATTTCTTTCTTGAGGGGGATGCTTTTTTCTTTGTATTTCTGGAAAGATAAATAGGTAGAGAAGGGATGAGGGTATACTGATGTAATTTCTCCCTTTCTAACCTCAATTTCTATGCAGCTACATTCCCCCAGTACTGAATAGGGTGTTTGTTGCTTCAGCTTGCCCTGAGCAGTACACACAGCTTTGCTCTGGGGAGCAGACTCCAGTTGCTCCTCAGTTATCCCAATGTCACTTTACACTACCATCACTCTAAAAAGAGGCCTTTAAGAAAGTTGAATTTACATTTATGTTCACTGTAAAATCTCTTTCAGAGATTCCTAAAACAATTTTCACATGTGTAAGAATGAGAGCTGGTTTGTTCACTGGTGAGCCTGGTGCCAGAGCCAGCTTGACATCACCTGGAACAAGGCTGAAGGCTGCTCCTGGTAAATGTTAAAAATGTGTGAAAATCTTCTTTTTTAATGTGTGTCTGTGGTTATGGAATGAGAGATGGAACTCTACATTACTGCTTATGTGGATATATGGCATGCAATGGACAAAGAAAGAATGAGGCCTGTCGAGAGATAAAAATCAGGGTGGGTAAATGCTGCATTTTAGAAAAGTTTGTCTCCTAGGTAAAATATGTAGTATAATGAGGAAAGATTTTCAGTTTTTGCATGCATGCATAAGTTCTAAGTGCAGTATTTATCATTTGCTAAATCACACTCATTTTTCTGCATTTTGCCAACAGTTGCATCAATTGTCATTTAACTGCCCTAAATAATGTGTTCTCTTCCCTTCTGTATTAAACTATTTCTATCAAGGCTAATGATTTTCTGATTTCCACATGCCAGTGAGCTTGGCAGTAAAAAATGATGCCTCTCTTTTGCATGTTGCAAGTAGCTTAAATTATATTTTACATACCCATTTAAAGGATCATTAGTTAAGTTAATATCCTTGCTGTTCAGGCAAGCATTTTAGTAAAGGATAGTCTCACTATACATCCTCTGCTAGAGCTGAGTACATTTTTAGCAGCCTTGGCTTGTTATACTCACTACATATGGACAGGCTGTGAAAACCCATGATATCTATTGTGTCCTCAGTTAGAGTGGCATACTCTGAGAACAAAACCTCAAACCAAACTCTGTTCACAGAAACACCAGAACTGACTCAAAAAGACTCAAACGAGGATGTTTTATAGCTTCCATTTCTGGCCCAGATGATGCTTTACTCTTTCCAGCACTGACTCAAAAGCAATAAAACACAGGATTTAGAAACCTCATTGCTGCCATTGCTGTACTGCAGAGTTTATCCCACAGAACAGTTAAATTCCTCACATTTTCAAATATTCAGGAAAGCAGCAAATTAATTCATTTAATATTATCAAATGAATCCCATTACTCTGGACTGCTTTGAAGTATTTCTGAATTTAATATGCAAATTAAATCTGAAGATTTCTTTTCAGTTTATTCACTAAAAGATACAGCCTGTCTACAAGAAAGTCAAGTTAGCATGCCTATCTTCCAGCATTACTCTTTAAGTCTTGAATTAAATGTTTGAAATGAAGAAAACATTGGTTCCCTCAGGTATAAGCCACCAGCTTTTCTTGTCTGTCAAGTAGCCACAGTTG
Source organism: Drymodes brunneopygia (assembly GCA_013400955.1). Taxonomy (NCBI): domain Eukaryota; kingdom Metazoa; phylum Chordata; class Aves; order Passeriformes; family Petroicidae; genus Drymodes; species Drymodes brunneopygia. The sequence goes on from VZTZ01016279.1 coordinate 75,615, forward strand.
AAGGAAAGCCTTGTTAAGGCATTATGCTATAAGCATAGTATGTGTTTTCACTATCAATTTCTTAGCACTATAGCTCTTTTAAAGATAATATTAAACACAAGATGTGTTCTATCTAGACACCAAGGAACAACTGCGTCCTTGAGTGACACTTAGGGGATCTTTTCAAGTTCATTGAGGTGAACTTAAGTTTTCATATGCATTATCAGACCTTTCATTCTTGACACACCTTGTTTAGAGCTAAATTAATTCAGGTTTTCCACTACTCCCACTACTGGTATAGTATTGGTAATGGCCTTGTAAACACAACATTGCTATTTTTACTATGCCAGAGGTACTCCCATAGGTATGAATAAGACTGTGGTTCAAATGCCAGTAAGAATTTACAAATCTAAGTTCTTGAAAAGGATAGAAACATACCCACAGTCTCACTGTCAGCACTTCCCTCTTTGGTACCCTTGGTGTGGAGGTTTACCAAGAAATTTGCTGCTGGACTTGCTGTTGCTGCCTGTGACATCCTGACATAGAACGGTTTCATACCCCAGGGCTGTGTTTAACAGAGTTCACACTGGCTCTGCTGGTGAGCAGTGCACATTGCTGCACTTTTTGCAGGGCCCTTGGTCCCCCTGCTCCCTCCAGCATCACAGGACTGATTTCATGAAGCATGCAAGGCTTGCTGCCTTTGATGTTCTGGAAAGTTTCCTGTCTGACCATCCAGAAGCCCCTGTTGCTGTCCCATCCACACCACCTGAGCTGGGACCAAGGGCCCTTTGCAGGACCATGGATGCCCCACTTTCCTCTCTGCACACCTCCACTCACACAGTCAGACCATGTTTCCTTACNGTTCACACTGGCTCTGCTGGTGAGCAGTGCACATTGCTGCACTTTTTGCAGGGCCCTTGGTCCCCCTGCTCCCTCCAGCATCACAGGACTGATTTCATGAAGCATGCAAGGCTTGCTGCCTTTGATGTTCTGGAAAGTTTCCTGTCTGACCATCCAGAAGCTCTTGTTGCTATCCCATCCACACCACCTGAGCTGGGACCAAGGGCCCTTTGCAGGACCATGGATGCCCCACTTTCCTCTCTGCACACCTCCACTCACACAGTCAGACCATGTTTCCTTACTGGCTCAGCCCCAGGTTTCCCATAGCAGAGTCTCTGTCCCTTAAAACAACTTAATCATAGAGTAACAGCAAACTAACAGCTCAGGCTGGTGCCTCTGGGGAGCCTCCCAGAACAAAGGAACCCCTGGGCTTTTATACCCTCCCAGCAAGGCATAGTCTGTGGGTCCTTGCATCCTCACCTGGACAGGACACAGGTCCCTGAGCCCTTTGTTGTGCAGAGGGCCAGCAGATCACAGCCTCTTGTCTGGGGCTTTTGCCATCCAGAACTAAATCTGCAGCTCCCACTGCAGCTTCACTCAGAGCCCCCTGCACTGAACAAAACCCCCAGCATTTAAATTGCTAATTCAGAGAAGCTGTGGCTGTCCCATCCCTAGAAGTGTCCAAGGCCAGGCTGGATGAGGCCCTGAGCAATCTGATCTAGCAAATGGCACCCCTGGCCACGGCAGGAATGTTGGAGCTTGCTGATCTTTAAGGTCCTTTACAACCCAAACCATTCTGTGATTGTGGGATTCTACTTCCCCTGTTCAGGAAGGTCCTGCCATTTCTATCCTAGCAAGTTAACCTGTGCTTCCGTCAACTATGCAAGCTCTCAACATTTTAGCTTTTCTTGACAGCTTCAAAAACTTGGGCAGTAATTCCCCAGAGTCCTGCCACTGAAGAGCCCCTTTGCCTTCGTCTGTTTAATCAGGTCAAAACAGTAATTCTTTCAGTACTTGTTTTAATCAAGGGCAAATCAGGTACCAAGCAAGACACGCTGGTCAGAGGTTGTTGTCACTGATTATTTTGAATGTAAATGAATACAATATGTATTATGGACACAATGCACTTGAAAAACCATTAGCATTTTCTAAAATGTTCTTAGGTGGCATACAATGTTTACCTCCAAATGGAGGAAATAGAAGCAAAGATGATTTTTATTTTGCTTTTGGCCTCAGAAATGAACAAAGCTAGTGCACAGAAACAGTAATAAGGAGTTATCATAACCTGAGGGAATCTATTAAATTTCAATTAAGAGTATAAACTTCAGGCTATAAAACTGAAAGGGACAAACATCCCTTCAGACCAGAATGAAAGGCATCTTCAAAAATCAGATCCTAAAGGACTAGATAGATTAAATCCTTGCATAAGCTTAAAAATCCCAATTCACAACCAGCAGAAAATAGAGCTAGTCTAATTTATTCATGGTGTATTCTATTGTATTCAACAGAGTAGAACATTATTTTGCTGTGTTGAGTTATACCCCCCTACTCATAGAGGCAGCTTTTGATTTCAGTTCCATTGCCTTGGGCAAACATGGCTGAGGACCCACAAGGCTGTGTCAGATGCTGATTGATTCATTTGAAACTGGAAGATAATAGAAACTGCTCAAATTGACTGCAAGAAAAAGAAATGTGAATTGGGACATTAGGCAAATTGCAAAGTAGCTTTGTAATCTTAATTTTAGGAATTACTCTAACATGAAAAACACAAGGATTTTAATTCAAAATTTTCATATAAGCTTACTAGTGTCCATTACAGTTTATGTATTGGATTACATTCTCTAAATTTCGAGGAGATTAGAGACTATATGAAGCCTATAAAACTGGAAGTTAAAATGGCATGTTCTAGGCATTCATTTATCATTTATTCATTCCAGAACTCAATTTCTTTCGTGCTCAGCATGGGTTTCCCAAGTAGCAGAGGGACCTCATTTAACAAATTCTGTTCTTACAGTCTTTTTAGTAAGATATTGCTGATTCAAGCCCTCAAAGTCTGGATAATGCAATTAGGGAAACAGAAGAGGAGCAGCACAGCCCCGACACTGAACGGCCACGCACGTCAAGTGCAAGTGCCAACAATCCTTGAGCCCATCTGTGGTACACAACCAAGGGGAGTGGGCAGGTGTGAGAGGGGCTGGCAGCTGATGCCTTTTCCTGANAAACACTGCATCAGGTAAATGTAGAAACAACAGAAACACCCCTCCGTCTTTAAATACTGAGAGTAAAGGAAGGGGAAATTTCCTAGCTCTGTCCTCTGTGTCTCATTGTACCCTCAGGCCTGTCAGAGATTAGTGCTCACAAGAATTCTCCCAAGGGAGCAGTGGGAAAGGACAATAATTTGAACATCTTGGTAGAAAGACCTCCTGTCTTTCAGAAGGGGTTGTCTGTGAGATGGAGCTCATTCTCATGGATTTTTAACATCAGGTTTGGTACCACTACACAACACATGTGCAAAGAAAATTAGCTAAAACTGGAATTTAACAGGAAGTGAAACATAAATACTATTCACAAATAAAGTCTGGAGTTCTGACAAGGCACAATCATTGTTTTCTTGAATTGCATTAAATTGTAGATTTCTGCTTTGAAGGCTTTGTTTAACTTGACAGATAATGCATACACCACTATGAAAGGTGAACAACAGACCAAAGATAAAATGTACATTGTCTTTTATGACAGTTTGTTACCTAGGACTGCATTATTTGGGGAACAAATCTAAAATAAAAACTTACATTTTTAACTGAAATAAATACTCATACAGAAAACATAAAAATTACTTATATGTTGGAGCTGCTGACACCATTATTCATACTTGTCTTACAGCTGAAAAATAACATGAATATTGGTAGGAATAACATCTGCCATGCAAATACTTAAGAATAATACTACTCACTACAGATACCCAAATTTGTCATATCCTGATGTTTGAAGAGTAGAATATGTAGAATGATAGTAAAGCATTAAGGGAGACAAGGAAATTGCTCTTCATACACAAATGTTCATTTATTTTTGCTTTCCTATTAATAAGGGGCATGTACAGGCTGTTTCTCTGTGCTGTGGCTGAGGGCAGCTCAGACCCCAAGCACAGGGAACCCTCAGATTCCTTGGCTTTCCCTGAGGAGATTTCTGCAGCCTTGGACCAAGCAAAATCAGTCTGTTAATTCTTGCTAAGCCGTTCTCACTCATTAACGATTATCATAGAGCAGTTTGGGTTGGATGGGACCTTGAGGACCCAAAATGTCTTTCCAATCCCTGTGCCATGGGCAGGGACACCTTTCACCAGATCAGGATAACCTGAACAACCTGACCATGGACATTTCCAGGTACAGGGCAGCCACAGCTTCTCTGGGCAACCTGTGCCAGGGCCTCACCCCCCTCACCCAGAAAAATATCTTCCTTTTATCTATTCCAGTTTCCATTTCTTGGCCTATACAGATCCTGTATGACACTGCCAGTCCCCTGAACCACCTGAGCCTGAATGAATGGCCGTGTTTGCATCACATTTCTGGATCCTGACTAAGTCAGAAACCCTGCTGCAGACTTTGCCTACAGTGCACACTAAACTCCATAGTCATTCTTTCCTGAGAATATTTCTGTACTGATAAGATAGTTTAAGATACTTGGTTTTTTTAAGGTTTTGTGGTTTTTGTTTTAAATCCAGATGTCCGAGTCCTTTTAAACTGTGTATATGTTTCAAGGCTTTGCACTATCTGTAGTCTCCTCCTTTGTTCTTTTAAGCAATTGCCAATTTACAGCCACCTCCTTTCTCCCCTTTGCTCTACAATCAAGGTACCACTATTACTGTTTTTTCCTACCAGCTAATACAACTGCTTTAATGTAGGCAATTATGTTTACATTTATTATCTGCTCTATGACTCTTCTGCTCCGCTGCCACAGAAAGAGCAGTTGGACATTTCCACAGGAAAAAAAAATATGCAGGTGAACTGATCTAAAGAATTTACTGAGATTTTTTGTCACTATTTTTTACACATTTACAATATTTTTATGTGTAATGCAATAGTTGACATACACTAAGCCAATTCCTACTTAGCATACATTACTTTGTTACATTGTGTTTTAACACAAATATTAAAAATTGCCTTCTAGATGCATTGCAAGTAATTCTTGAACTTTGTTGACACCCCACTGGTGTCTGAATAGCCCAGGGTTTTAAGCACAGCACTGTACCTGTGGCCTGACAAGTTGCAAATGAAAGTGCAGAGTCCTTTTTCTGCGCTGCCGGGGGAGAGGGAAGCACACTCCAGGTGCTTGAACACGCAGCACAAATACTCTGCCCCTCTGGCCCCTGCTCAGGAGCTACAGCCTGAGGACCAAAACCAAACAGCCATAAAAGCTAATTCTGAAAAAAATACTTCCCTGGAGCCCCATAACCCAAATGGGAAACTATTTGGAGCTATGGTTGACTTTGAATTTGTGCAAATGCACCCCCAGCCTGTGAGCTGAGACACAACAGAACAGCCCATGTTATTTAGCTCCTTGTGCCAATTACACTGACACCATCACCCAAGGACAGGATGAAAAATAAGAACTGGAGGCACCAAAAATAGGCCAAATATTGAATTTGAATGGTACTCTGTGATTCACAACCTTGATCTTATGAATAACCATGGAATCTTTCTAGTCATTACAGTCATACTTTTCCATTTTAATTCTCCTCAAATGTGTTGTAAGGACATGATTTTTCTCTTCATATTGGTGTAAAAGCCCACCAATTGATTAATTTAAAAACCTAGGAACTTCTGAGTCAATGACAGAATGTCCTATTTTTTGTGTTGTTTTAATATATTCATACACTTATACTTTAACATTAGAAAAAAGGACGACACAAGTCATAATTGAAGAAGACAACAGTAAGTTGCAATTTAATTTAGCTTTTGAAAGAGCTTATTCCATACTTTGAGATTAGTGAGGATTCACTGCTTCCATATACACAAGCTTTCTTCCTGCTGGCAAATTTTCCAATGTACCAGAAATAAAACACCTGTTAGTGATGATCTTATTTTCAAAATTTGGGTGATCCTTAAATCTTCCTTTTGCTTGCTCTGTATAATTAGGGAATGGAGAGGCAGGAGGCAGAGACAACACAAGGTGGTAGAGCTGCAGACAATTTCTGTAAGGCTGCCCAGTACAAATAGGGAAATGTTAAATAGGTAGCATGCAAAAGAAATGAAAATTCTGTAAGGATGACTCTGAAATATAACAATATACATATATCTCAGAGAGGGATGAATCAGGGCTTGGAAAGTCTGCACGCAGAAATGAGAAGCAGCAAAGGTCCCTGAACATTAAACAACAGCTTATTTATGTCCTGTTCTCTCACACAATGCACTCAGTTGAAACACCTTGAGAATTAGGATAGCAGCAACTGAACCTGAGCAAGAGCTGGTGATGCTATGCTGGGCAGGATGGAGCCAGCAGTGAGGACTGCCAGGCCCATGTTTCTGTTAGCTCAGGGAATCTCCAGACTGAGCTTCATTCATTTCACAACAGAGACATGTCTGCACAATGCACTGGCTATTTCTGATGAAATCTTTATTCTGAATATATGAATATATCTACAGAAATTATGGACAGAAATGAGAATATAAAGTGCCCAAGTGGTGGCCATAATTACAGAAAAAAAATGTATTATTAAAAACCCCCAAACAATTCCCTTTATGGACTTGCACCATAGTACTTAAAGAACTTCAGCACAGAAATGCTGCTTTCCATACACCTCATCTAAATGGCAGCTATGTTATGCAGAAACCCTCTGCACAGTTAAGAGATATTCAGAATCTCCTGTCTGTCAAATGGCTACTCCTTGAGTCAACTTCCTTACTTCAAATGGGACTTTGTTCATCTGCAAAACTTGATCTGCATAGCTAAGTAGAACTAAAATACAAAAAATAATTAGGGGCAAACAAATTCCAAAGTTCACTTCTTGCATGGCAAAGGGCAGAGTGCTGGATTAAATCTGACAAATCTCATCCTTAATCCCATTTTTCTCTAACCCACTTATTATTCTACCAATATTGATAGAGACAGCATCTTGAATGACATGCTTATCAGAGAGATTAGGTAGTGTCTGTGAACCTTTCTGCTGAAGGGTAAATGTCACCATGGGCTATTATTTGCATAATACATGAGGAAATGAAAAATTAGAGCTTCTTCAATCGTTTTCAAAAACTGATTTTTTTTTTTTGCTGCCATTCATGTCTTGATTTAAACATTTAAACATCCAGCATAAGTGGTCATAAGCATTAATCATTATGCAATTAACACCTGTTCTTGTATTCAACCATACCTGCTGTCAATTAGAAATGCTGTGGTAGTAGTAAGCAGCAATGTTTTCAATTTCAATCTTTGTAGGTTTTACAATACAATGAAGCTGGAGATTTTAATTAACATGGAGATTGCTAAAAAATTGAAAGGGGATCTCTCATTTCACTTATACCTATTAATATCTCTCCACCTGGCAAAAGCTCCAAGGAAAAACTCTGTAAAGCTGAAAAGCTGGAAAAACAAACAGCCTTGAGCTGTGATAGTCTAAAAAAAGGATGAAAAAAAAATCTGTTCAACATAACGTATAGAAGAAGCTTCAAACCACAATTATATAGCAAGATTCTCAACCCAAATCTGACTAAAGTAGAAGACCGCACGTAAATGTGTGTAAAATTGGTAAATGAAAGCTCTGGTGCACATGCAGGGACACTGTAACCACAGTCTGGGCCATTTATAGCTGTAGGTTATTGGTCTGTTCTACTGGGGGTGAGCTGGTGCAGGGAGCAGGAGCAGGGATGGCAGCACACAAAGACTTTGGCCCTCCTTCTCTACTTCCTTCCTGGACAATTCTCTTGATGAATATCAGATTTTAGCTCCATTAGCTGCACATGAAGGCAATCTGCCTATTCATTTTCCATGACGAGCTCCATTTTGCCACATTATTCTATTTTCTGAAATCACAGCATGTTTGCTGGTAGCTCCACAGAAGATGTACAATACTGACACATGCTGATTAAGCACACGTGGTTTCCCAGCCACAACACTTACCCTGCACCTCTCAGAGTTATTGCCAGTGCCAAGACTTTTTGAACCATGGGATCCTGTGATCACTGCTATCCATCTGCACCACTAACCATGAGACAGTGAAGGTCACAGCAACCTGCCAGGGACCAACAGAGGATGTGTGTGCAAACCAGCAGTGATGAAACCAGGATGGGCTCTGTGTTACTCATTAGCAGCACAAGAGCCAGGCACAGGCAAAAAACAGCAAGCACCAGTAAGAGCAGCAGATATCATTTGTGTTTCTGCATTTCAGAATGGCTTTTAAAATGTTTTCATGTAAAGGAGAGAAAATTACTTTCTCACCACCTTTCCAGTCTTGTCCTGAATGCTCCAAGTTTCATAAAATCCCTGCAGGAATTGCCTTTCCCCTTCCCACCCCAGCACAAGCAGAACCTTCCACCCTCCTGCAACTGTACAGATATTTCTGTAACATGAGAGCTGAAAAAATGTTTTGTACAAGGGCAGGACTGCAGCTGCAGGCAAAAGGACAAGTCAGCTTCTCTTCTGCTTGCTCATACTAAAGAAACATGGCAAGAGGGAGGCTGCTGAGGTGTGTTTTCTAGAGCTGAGTGGTAAATGTCTGTCCACACCTACGGCAGCCACAGGCAATAATGGTTCTCACATAATTACACAAAGGCTCCTTATTTTGTAATAATCAAGTGAGACATGAAGCAAGTAGTGCCATGAGCAAAACAACAAAATAAATACTGCCATGTTTGCCCATGAGCAATGGCTTGGTTTGCTTGAGTGCACACTGCACAAACTTATCTGAACGGACCTTGACCATTTGATTATTCCAGATTTTTTGTGTGTAACATTTTAAAAAACTCTCTGGGCCATGCTAAGACAAACTGTGAGACAGTCCAGGCCCCACAGGAACATAAGATGGTTTTGGCTATAGAAACAGCCAATTAAAAGGTTTGGATAATTTTTCTTTTTTAATTAAAGAAAAAGAATTTAGCATGACACAGAAGACAGTATTATCCTGGGTTTCTTGTGAGAGAGTGGCAAGAGCTATGGCAATGATAATTTCTTCTTATTGCTGGAAACAAAATTAAAACCAACAAATAAATAAATGAAAAGATCCAGAAACCTGCAACCTGTGACATTAATATTAGAGTTGCTCATTGTGATCCAAGTGCATGCAACAGATGAAGGCACCTTAACATACACCAAAACATAAAAGTATAACATGAACTGAGGTTTTCCTAATGGTGGGATAGCTTGAGGTGGGAAACTGATGATCTGAGACCTACAGATCTTCTTGGTCAGGCTAATTGTCCAGATTTTGCTCTTGTTCACTGATTTGCTATAGACCAAACAGTGAGATAATTATTCATACAGATATTTAAAAAAAAAAAAAGGAAATTAAAATAATTGCAAATTCACAGTGTTGCAAATTAGGAATTTGGAATAATTTCTAGAAGCTGTTTCCAAGCATCTCAAAATCACTCTGAATTCTAATCATGTAGCCAAGTATACATCTGTCACATGTAAATGAAATATAATCACTCTTAATTCTATTGTCTGTGTCTTATGAAAATGTTCAGTTTTTCCACCTCTCTCTTTGGAACTTTACCTGATCCATTTGTCTGATATGACAGTGAACCACTGAAAATTGCTCTGAGAATTGTTTTGTCAAACAGTTTGTCAATCATGATGATGGTTTTTCCCCTCCAAAGCTGAGGAAGATTTCAAAGTATACTTGGCATGTTTAGAAATTAAACTACATATGCTGAATGTGGTAACTGTAGGACACACATGAAAATAATTTTAGCAATATCAACTTCAGCAATATTTATTAACAAGATTATGTCTGATCCAGGAAAGAAATTAACTTTTATAAAAATATTAATGGAAAGCTCCATAGAGCACCAAGCTTTTCTCAAGCACAACTAAAATCTTCTTTTTTTTCTCTTACATGAATCAATGTTTCCCTTATGTCTCTGTCCATGTTTTCTCACCAAGTACACGATTTTGTAGAAGTACAGAAGAACTATTTCTGTAATTCTTCCATTCACCATCCTGCTACAGCTATTCAGCAAGAGACTTCCCATTCTCACCCTCTGGCAGGTGCTGCCCTCCAGCTGCTCAGCAGTGGTTGTCACTCCTTCCTGCTCTTACACCTTCACTCTGCTAACTCACAAGCTTCATGTGTCACTGGCTCTTTTGGTTGCTTTGGTTTTAAGAATTCATCATAATAAATATAGAAAATTACGTAAATATATACAGAAAAAAGTTACAGTATTCTCTTACAGAAGGGGAGAAAATACTTTTTTAAATTTGATTATTGCTTGTCTTTTCAAGATGTTTCTGAATACCTGCTACAGGGCATTTTCAATGAGCCCTTAGCACTAAACAATCTGACCTCTGCTTTCTCTGTTATCTCTATTTACTTGATTTGCCCTATGGCTTGGCACTGAAAACGAGGCACTGATTCTGGATCTTTCACAGTCTTTCTTATTACTTTCTGACTTCCTCATGAATGCACAGATAAATTGGGATTAGAAGCAGTCTTTTGTTGAGCTCCCTGGTAACTTCAGAGGTGCTATTGGCAGTGCACTGATAGACACTGGAGGAGCTCTTGTCAAAAGGTGCATTTCTTATTCCATTTCCTTCCTGACGTAGTAAGGACTGACAGTGGAGAGAATTCACTTTGCTTACAAAATTGATTAGTTTGGAAACAATCACTTGTGTAATTAAGATAGGTCAGGCCAAGTTTCTTTATAAATAATTCATCAGGAAACTACTCTATAAAAAGCTAGAGAAATGTCACTCCAGGTGCACTCTTTTAAACTATTTCTGTATAAATCAATTAAGGTGTTTTATTTTGACACCCAGTGTCAGTATTTACAAAACTTGGATAGACAAGTCCATCCCTGCAGCATGCATTTGCAAATAACTTTACTCATTAATGTTTAATTAAGACAGAGGAAAACTGTCCTTGATATTTTGCTGCAATTAGTGCTCTCTATACCCCACTGACTTTCCGTGATGAATTACTTTTCAGATGCAAAGTGAAGTGATTAAATAAAGCTGAAGATTCTCCAGCCACTGAACATTGCCCACCCTACACTTTTAAGGAGGTACAAATTGTACTGCTCAGCTGCAGCTGATAACTGTTTGGTAAAGCTGTTATAAAACACCACACTAACCATCTAAACAGAAAAAAAATTCACATTCTTTCCAAACCAAACTCTTAACTGTGGTTTCAAAGTCCTGAAAATCTGCTTGATATGGAAAAAATAAATGTCCAAATTCAGATCATATCCTGAAGGACTCAGCTTTTTTTTTGTTTTTTTTTTTTAATTTAAATCAATATTCTTTCCCTTTTTTTGCAGTGGTAAACTAAGGGACAATATTCTTATTTTCTTGGTATAACCACCATGAAAAATGCCTCAGCTGTTTGAAAAACTGCATTTTAGTTCCACTATACTTTTTGTCATAGGAAATATTTTTCAGACTGAAATAGGGTAAAATGCCCATAAAATGTATCAGCAGTAAGTTGTGCAATATTTTGCTCCAGATGCCCTGAAATACAGTCTTTTGAAAAAAAATCCTTGCCCTGACTGGAGGCCCTGACAAGATACTAAAGTCCTAGGGCAGAAAAAATACAGTGGCTAAAACCTTCTCATTATGCCTAGAACCTTGATAAAAATGAAACCAATCTCCAAAACATTTGAATTTTAATGTAAAAATAATAAAATCTCCTTTTTTTTTTCCTGGTTCTAATCAAAATATAATAGTTTCTCTCATGAAATTTTAGCTTTTCCTGTTCCAGACCTAGAGAGAGTTTAGAAATCTGGAGAAAAACCACACATAAAACTGGGGACAGAAGCAGCTGCAGGGAGGGACCTCTGCCTAAGGCCCAAATAAAGGAAAAGAATGCCAGCGATAAAGGGATTATTTCAGAAACTGGACTTATGCTTTGACTCTGCCTTGGGATCAAAGTTCTTTCAGCAGAATGAACACCTAAGCCAAGGTCTTAACTTGGAAGGTTTCCATGTAAGAGGATGGATTGCTGCACATGAGAGGCCCTGATGCCTTGCAAGATGTGCTGGGAATTATTCTTGGTAAGCTCCCTGGCTGCAGAGGAGAGTGCTCATTACAGTGTGATTTAAATACACATAAACAAAACTCAAATACAGTGTTGATAAAGCTTAACTGTCTCAGCAAGCTGCTTAGTCAAGGCTGGTTTGTCACTATTTTATGGCCAGACTATATTGGGAATGAACTACAGAGATAGTGATGATTTCATGTTCTGACAATTCAAAAAAGTGCTACAGAAATCATGGAGGATAAAGATGGTTCTTCACATTGACTCACAGGTCACCCTTTGTTTATTAAGGCTATCAAACAACCCCTCTGATCTATGCCACAAACAAACCAACTGAACTCACACCAAAGGCCACCAGGACCCATTTGTTGATTCCCAGCCTCTCTGGGACTGGCTGCCACTAGCATACAAAAAGTGACCTGTCTGTATTGTCTACAGTAATGCTGAAATACAAGTTTTGCCTCCTGCAATAAGATAGAAAAGCTGTAATATTTAGGTTGGGAACTATGGATTTAAAGAGACCTGATTTAAAGAGCTGAATAAATTCTTTCATCTAGGATTTATTTGTGTGGTGAGAGCTTGCCTTGGGCAGGGAAGGTCAGAAGCAAACCTTTGATCTGGTTGGACTATATCTGTGTCCTGTCATAGGCTTAATTTGATGTAGGCACTGTCTCAGGCTTAGGGCCCCTTTATGATGCTGCCTTAACAGGAATAAACCAAATTCCTACACAGCCCATGCAGCCTCCCACATCTGCCTCTCCCAAAAATGCATGCAGGATACATCTGTATGTAGCTGAAGCAGTGGAAGGAGGACAGATCAAACTGATAGGAATTAATAAATCATAAATAAATTTAAAATGCAGCAAACAATTGTTGGAGGTACACCGGAAACCAAACTAAGGAGAGAGAGAACCAGAGTTATGGATGGTGATCTTGTCCAGTAAAGTATTAACAAGGAACAGCTGATCCTATTTTGCACTTGGTGGGATGCTTTTCCTCAAGTGCCCTCCTCAACACAAAGTGCACCACTAAAATGAAATCTGACTGAAGGCCTTTACACTGAAATGAATGTACCTTGCACTGCAGAACTCGGGACAGCTCTTACATAATACACCAAAAGCTGTGCTTGGACTTATGTTCTTAAGTAGCTTTTTTTTTTTTTTTGTGAGTGCACATTACAACATAAAGAAATTGGTAGGCAGCACTTATTCGCAGGAAAGAGGGATGTCAGATGAATAAAATCGCTCATGTTTGTCTTTGTTTCCAAAGTAGCAACTTGAGTTAACACCACAGAGAGTCAGGAAAGCAGTTTCTTACCCACTGAGAGCTGGAAATTTCAGCCAATGTCACAGGGCTCTCTGTAGTGACCCACCCCATACCTCATGAGGAGCATATGACTAAAACCCACTGCCCATTTCCTTATTTCAGCAGTCCACAGTGCTCAGCACATTTTGGTATGAATCTATGAAGCAGAGGGATTACAAGAAAACTGTGAAACATTTATCTTCATTTTTGTGCAACTGCATAAGTGTACTTGTGAGGTCATCCTGCAGTTACAGGAGAAACATTCCTAAATCTGCTGTGCAAGTGTGAGAACAGCAGAAATACCTACATGTGCTACCTACAGCATTAAACAGGCCTTTGCTGCTACTCCTGCTCCCAGGAACAGGGATCCTTTTCTCTCCTGCCCTGCTGGATGTAGCTCAGCAGCCTAACCACCTCTGCTTTTTGGCTGCCTCAACTTCAGGCCCTTTTACTGACTTCCTCTGTGATCAGCCTTAAAAGGAGAAAGCCAGAAACTTTGCCAGGGTGAGGCTTTTAAATTCCACATATAAACGAGAGGTATCTGTTCTTGTGTCTACTTCTAGTCTCTGCTTATTATCAATGAAAAAGCTGACAAATATGATAATGGTAAGTTCTGGGGGGAGATGCAAATTCAAAAATAATAGTTTTGCCATTTTCCAAATATTGAGTCCCACAGAAATAACTTTCTGAAAGTGTCATTTCTCTGAAGAAATTAATCCATCCATGTAATCTCTTTTAATTTCTCTGCCCCTCACCTGTCTCCTGTTCATCTGCTGTTCTGCCTCCCTTTCCAGAAGAACAATTCTCATTCTTACTAATTGCTGCTGATGATTCCTACCCCAGGGTACCCCAAAGCACACATATTATCCTGATCCTCCACACTAACAATTCTTAAACTAAACCATTGGATTATTCAGGGGAGAAGGATAAAACCATGTCTGTGCTGACAAGTTTTAGGCCCAACATAACTTGGAAAAGTTGAAATATAATAAAACCCTAGGGAAGTCTGTGTGTGGGGAAATCTGACAGACCTTTAACTGCAGCAGTCCTTCTGGATGCCACTTATAATAACAATTCAAAGACCTTGAGCTCTCAAGCAGGTTTACTGATGGAGAACTCTTATCAAAGTTCCTGCTGTTAGTTCTGACACATTCACCACACATGGCTGCACATGGTTACACTCACATCCACTCAAGGATACCAGACATTTCTATTCCTGAGCCTCTAGGACTTTGCAGTAGTAATGTTTTAATTGCAAAGATGCTGAAGAGTGACTAATGGTGAAAGTTTTTTCATAGTAATGGAGCCTTTTCTATGGCCTGGAAAGCAAGCTCAGGTTTTAGTATATATTTAAACAATGTCTCCAGCAACCCTGTACAGGATAAGGGGCTTGGCAGCCTGGAAATGCTTTTCCCCTCTGATGTAGGTCTTTGCAGTTCTGGGATTTGTTTCCAGCTGTATGTGCAATTGGGTGGATGCTGAACTGCTAATGAATCCCACCAGCCAGCCCTTGGGGGGAGCTTGCACTGCTCCAAGCAGATGCAACTGCAGCTCTGCTGGCAAACCCTGGGACAAGCTGAGTCAAGGTGCTTCCTTCAAACCTGTCATTATTAGCAAATGAGCAGCCACTTCAGTGCTAGATCAGCATAAAATGCTGCCATTCTTGCTTGGTAGAATGTTTGATTCATTTTGAGCAACTGTGAAGGAAAATATCATGTCTAACATTGGCATTGACAGTGCTGTGCACAAAGTGCCAGAGGAGAACCAGTGCAGGCACTGGAGGTGCCTGTCAGGCAGTGGGGATGCACTGCTCCAGAGAGCAAGTTAGAGCATCCTAAACCACACTCCTGCTTTGAACTGCCCATTAGAAGAGTATCTCTACACTACCGACATTTATTCACGATTTAAGAAAATAATAATTTAAAGCAAAAAAAAAATAATATGAGATCAGTACTGAGAGTGATTTATAGACTTTTAAAAACACAAGCCTTGAGAGCTGTTGGCACAGTTATTGAGGTCTCTCCCATGTCTCGTGGGATGTCTTTCCCACGAGCAGCAGACACTTCTACACCTCACTTGGAAAGCGTAGATATAACTGCAGCAAGAAAAAAAAAACAAGCAAAACCTGAGATTCCCCTAATTGGAATCAGGATCTAACACTTTCTGAGGCTTTCTACAAATAATTCAATACCCAAAGTGTTGGCTAATATAGCATGGATGTCTTTATAGTTTTGATTAGAAATCCACTCAGGCAGGGACTGCAGGAGTTTTTCACCTCCTTATGTATTAAAACAAACATATTTACAATTTCTTTCTGACCTCATGAAACCAAGTTTTTATGTAAACTGAAAATCTCCAGCACAAGAAAATGGGCACTAAGTTGGGATACTGAGGACCAAGGTCCATGTTCTATGTTCAGCTCTGGCACTCAGCTCTATGCAGGCTCTCCAGCATGTTCCTGGTGATTAAATAAAAAGATTAATAATAACCTGCTGTTTGTACCCACCTCGTTATGGACACTTTTAGGAAACAGTCTCATCAGGAACTGATACTGAATAATTGCTGTCTGGATAAAACAAAATGATTATCATGGGAGAGCAAGCCACATTAGAAAATTCAAGATAAATATTGGCTGTGAACTTCAGAAAAGCTCATTTTATTTATTTCCTATAAGTAGACAGAATTCTCTCTAATAATTCAAGACAAACAACTACGTATCTAAGGTTGCATTTTGTTTGAAATCAACTATTGCTCCTTTGAAGTGTTCAAAGACCTTTCATTGAATGTACATTTCAAGCCTTAAAAGTGCTAAATCACAAAGAATTTATAGGATCTGATGCTGCTGAAGATACAAGTGGAACTATTTTGTTCAGGAGTCACATTGCCACCAAACAGCAAACAGCTGTAGAGATGGCAAAATGAAAAATAAATTTGCATCAAGTGACAACACAGTTCAAATTCCCATTGTAAGGCTGGTGAACCAGGAAATATCTAAGTGCCCTGGCCAGTTTATCTGCAGTTTTTCTGGGACTGCACACTGAGTTGATATTTCCTGAGTTCTATATATTTAAATGAAAGACCTCCTATTTTTGAAGCAGCACATCTTGGAAATTTAAGTCTCTCGTCTTATATTTTTTTCTTTTCCTATACCCAAGTTATTTTTAGGGTTTTTTTCCCCCTATTTTTATTATGATGAGAAGCAACACCTCAGAGAAAGTGAAGTCTATTCAATAAGATCCTGATGCCTATGACATTTTTGACAAGTTGATTTTTTAACACTCTGAATGAAGCACTTGTTTTGGCTGGTATTTATTTTTATGTTGTCTATTAATAGACTTTCTTCCATCTCATTTGTCTTTCAAGATTCTGTGTGTTTGTGGCTTTTTAATGTCTTTCACTGTCAGAAATGCTCTGACTGACACACAGCCACTGTCTAAAAAGCAACAGAATTCTGTCTCAAGGTGTCATGCTTTTCTTCTTACAGAAAATCCACCCAGGGATGTGATCAGCAGTTCTTATTTATAGGAGAGTTTTTTGGAACTCATTATTAAAAATTGTATGCATATTTTATGGAGATTTTCCTCTTTGTTCCATTTCGTAACTCCAAGCTGAAACAGGCTGAACTGCTTCAGAAATAAAGTGAACATGAAGGAAATCCTTTCAAATCTATTCAGTACATTCAAATCCATTAGACAGAACAGCTCTCACTTGAAAAAAAGAGTTTAAAATTAAAAAGAACTACTCAGAGAAATACATTGAAACATTTAAGCATCATGACTTCCCCTTTGCAACTTTTATGCACTCCCCAGTCCACATTTCTCTCAGTATGAGATACATTTTATTATTTGTGATGTTAGGTATCAACTATCTTTTGATTACATTTTTGATTAGGAAGACTTTCTTCCTGTATGCTAGGAGATTTAAGAAACAACAACAACAAAAAAACCCCAAGCACAAACATTTTCTTCAGAAAATTCCTGGGTTTTGCACTTGTAGAACCGAAATCCTAGAACAAATGGATTTAGGGCACAGTGATGTAAGTGCTGTATAGTACTGCACTGGCTTCCTCCTGCCTGAGGGTCCTGTGTCATTAGCCTGAGCTCCTCTTTCCCTTTACTAAGAGCTACCACTCAGCTCCTTGCTGCCTTTTTAATTTCTGCAGCTCCCAGGATCTGCTCCAGGCTAATACCCTCAGATAACTGCAGTAGCAAAATAGTTCCAGTGGGCACCCTTAAAAGTTTTCCTTCACTTCTCAGTAAGTCATAGCCAGTTACTGGTGTTGCTCATTAAAAGTACAAGGAATATCTCCTCGTTATGGCTGCAGCTTATCGAACATTGAATAGGCCAAAGGAAACTTTGCAAGAACTCACACTGGATTTTAATTGAAATAGTAAAATTAATCTTGTCAATGGAAACAACCACAACCTTTGAATTTCCCATTTGAATTGTTTCTTAGTCTATCACTTGAGGAGAAAAATATTTACATAAATATTTTAACACAAAACTGTCAATTCCATATGTCATGTCCATAGTTATTCTTTGAAGATATTATAAGTCTTAAATGGCTTCCTACTGAATCACTGCATGGCTTGTTGCCATTATTCAGTTTAACTTCTCAGCACTGCCCAGGAGTGAAATAGTGAGCACCTTCTTCCTTTTATACTTCAAGTTGATTTATTGAATAAACATATACATAATGTTTATTTGACATTGTGAGTAGTCACAATTATCGCTGCTCTGCAATTCAAAATAATTGTCAGCAATGAATAACAGCTGAGATCTATTGCATTCCTGTCCCATGGGACTGTCAGAGACATTGTGTTCAGTCACATTGTTTAATTTGGTAGGTGCTCGCTACTTTAAGCAGATAAAAAATGGCAAGTGCATTTAAGAATGCTGTGGACTCTTTAATTTTGAGCCTTTTGTCGTGTATTTGCCCAGCTACCCCATTGCAATCCTCCTGTCAAGCCCACAAAGAACCTGCAATGCAGAACAGACCTGAATGTCTCAGTTACCCACATGCTGGGATAAAACAGCACACCACAGCCTGCAAAGCTAATTCCCATCTTATCCCTGCATTCCCTGGGACAAGGCATGGGGAACCATTCTGCACAGCAGGGACCAGGCATAGTCTCCTCTTTACAAGACTGTTGAAAGTGAGAAGCAGAACCTTGAACCTGCATTTTCTGGGGTGGGGTCTGATCCAGTTTTTAGACAGCATTTAAAGAAAACCATCTCTATTTGCAGCAGAGAGAGCCCTCTTACCCTCAGCATCCTTCAGGTTCCCCAAACTCCTAAATTAGGTGTTCATCAACTCCATTTCCCAGCAGATCAACAGTTTTGAAGCAGACTGCTTAAGCAGGAGAAAACCACCCCTTTAGGCAAGATATTGGTGGATATGGGCTGTTTGTTTGGTTTTTTTATTTTATTCAAAATCATTAGACAGTGGCCACTGTCTTTGAAGAGGGGATGTCTCTCTCATTCCACATTTCCTAGGAGATGTCACAGCTGTGACAAGGAGGAGTTTATAATGCCACAGTTCGGTGCCTTCATAATTTATTCTCTCTGATTTTATGCTCTTTTAGTCTCCTGCTCAACCATCCACTAACAAGCAGTGATATTAGCCAATAAATCAAAGACATCTGCTTGTCACCGCCAGATGCTTGGTCACATTGCAGCCGATTATGAGACATACAAAAGGACAATTTCATGTAGAGAGCTCTGTGGAGGTGTTCCACTGATATTCTGTTTGATAGGAGACCAGCGTGAGGTGAATGTAGTATAACTCAGTAACTTTTATGCCTCCCAGCAATGGAAAAGTAAGCTGAAATAAAACTGGGAAGTGAATTAGGACCTCACCTTTATGACTATGTCATTTATGATCCTGCATCTATTCTTCCAGTATGCTGGCACAAGTTAGCATAAAAATAAATGTTTTAATTTGCCCATCTTGCATTGTGCTGGGCACAGAAAAAGCAGCTGCTTTAATTTTCACAAAGGGCAGAAGAGGTGCTCAATATCAATTGTTACAAAGCGCATCAATTTTTCATGTGGCTGTCTTGTAAAAAAACCAGTCCATTAGCCTTATCAGTCATATGTACAACTAACATGCCCAGTGCAAAGACACTCTGATCTCTCTCTTTCTCTCTAATTTATTATAACAAACGCCATTAATGATGAGACCCAGGGACTATTCTGCAGAATGGAGAAGGAGAGCAAAACTCTTTTGCAGGTCTGGCTTTCCTCTCAAACTTAAACTTTATACTCAAATACCACACCACAACAGCAACTGACAAAAGATTATGGATTATTCCAATGTGCTATAAATAAAATCCACAGGAAAACCAGACAATTTACCAAGTAAAACCTGAGTATTTCTGTATAGATGGAAAGGGATTTAAAACAAAGCACAGCATTTGCTGATTGCTCTCTGAAGAGGAATCTATCTCCAAACTCTACGAGGCTGCATGGCTTTAAATTCCTGGGTCACCAGCTGAAAGGAGATTCAGCCAGGCTTTCTATATGTCACCATGCTTCTTTTTAGTAGTTTAATCTCCATAAAATTTAGTCTTTATAAGTTGCCTGTCTTTTCCACAGGCATCTTTGACAGACACGATGTGAATGTTACCAGGATGTCACCACACCAGTGCTTTTACTCTCTCATTCTTATATTTGAAAACATCAGTAGCTTTAAAAAAGGACACACATGGGCACTGATCAGACAGGTTTGGCTCTACAATCCTCTCTTGTATTCTGGTTTAATTTCTGTCCCTGCAAATTCCTGATTTGAATTTCTCTTACTGAACATGGGTTTAGCCTGAGGCCATTCCAGTTGTGAGCAGTGCAGTCACAAGGACAATGACATCTAGGAGAGAATTTGTCCTGTGATGTTAACACAAGCCCAACCAGCAGCTGGTTCAGTTAATTGGTACATTAACTACTACACCCTTCAGTGACTAGAAAATGTAAGCATATGAAAGAAGTAGTATTAATGTATTTTTTTCAATATTCTAATGAATCATATTTTAACCAGAGCTCCAGCCAGAAGCATTTCATAGTGAAATGACAGCCTTATCAGTAGCACACCATGAATTCTCTCTATAGCAACACTAGACAAAAAAAGTCCATTTGATTTCCTGGAAGGAAGTGATTGACATGTACCTTTTGTTTTAAGAAGCACTTACCTATGGCAGTTTTCTTCCTATCTCATTGCAGATTTACATGTCAAGCCAGATAATCTGCAGGAAGAGAAGAGCAAAATTGTGCACAGGCATAATATCAGGAAGAAAAAACAATGGTGCGCTTGACTGTATTATAGAAAGTAAAGCAGATAATACAGAAAACTGCCAGGGACCACCTTTAGGTTTGATAAATCATCTGGTACAGCCCCAAAATGTGAGATTTGAGCTATACTGCCCTGCTTTAAATGGCTGAAATCTTATAGAACTCACCATTAACAATGAGTCTTAAATCTTATTTTTGCACCTAGATTTTCAGAAAGATTTGAGAAATCTTAGAGAAGCATCCAGGAATTATGCTCTATGTCCTATTAGGATCATGCTGAATAGAGCACATAAAAGAATATCTCTCTATAAAACTCTACTACTTTCATTACAGAACATGAGAAGCAGACCTCCCATCAAGTATTCCCCAAATGCAGCACCCCTGGCACATTTCCTTTCAAAACTGAAAACACTCCTTTCTACTATTATATACTAAATTTGCAGCTGCTAAGTTACTGTTGGATTTCCAAATACACCCTTTGGAATGTAGTGGTATTTAGACATATTTAGATGGAAAACTGCAGCTAACAGCTGTTTGCTGATTGGTCCAATGTCTACACTCTTTTCTGAGAACTGTAATCTGTCCCTACAACTGTCATAGACAAGCACCTCACTTGCACTAAATTCTGCAATTTAAAACACAATCACATCCACCATTCTTTATCTTGAAAATAGTTGTCAGAGAGATATTCAGAAAAACATCCAGAGGATAAAGCTCAGTCCATAACATAATATATGGTTCAAAATAATCAGTTTTAATGTGCTTGATCAGTTTTGATGCTTTAACAGTCACTAAGCAAAAAACTGTGGAAATAGTGTCTAAATAGCAGTGATAAAAGTTGGTAAGATGGAAACTGTAATGTAAAAAAAAAAAGCACAAATACACAGCAGAAGTGCAATGACTATTAAATAGATATAAAAAATGGTGGCCTTAAGAATGAAAGGATTAGACACAGAATGGGCTGAAGTATCTGTCAAGCCATTATGAAAAATGAGAACTTTTATCAGATGTCTTGTTCCTAAAGCCCACGTTGTACACTGCACATGAACCACTGGGGGAATTATGTTCTTATGAACCTTGAGCTTTTGGGAAAGGTGGGGCTGAGTGTCAATTCACCCTTCTACAGCCAAAAACTGTGAGCATGGTTCCCTGCCATGTCCACAAGGAGCCCTGGCTGTGGCTGTCCCAGATTGAAACCTGCTCCTGTGCTGCACTGCTGGCTACAAAAGAACCATGCAGCTTCAGAGCAGCAGTTGAATCTCCAGGCAGGACCACCCAAAAGGTCCTGCCCTTCTTTATTCTCTCATTTATATCTGTTCCTAAAGGCAATCAGGGATTGGTGAAAGAGGTTAACTCCTCTATAAATTTACAGGATAATTACATGGTCAATCATCTTTCTCCACTCCAGGGGAAAGGAATGAAAACAATCTAAAAGTTCAAAACAATCTTGGCCAGTTAGGAAAACAAGGACTGTGTTTATAGAAACTGCATGGGAACTTCTACTACGAAATTACAAACATGGAACCCTGCAAAAAGCAGAGCAACACTCCTGGTTTTACTACCAAGCAACTCCAGGCAGTGAATTCACTGAGGGAGGCAAACTAGAGATACTCCTGGCATGTCTGAGTTGATTTATGGCTTTCTAAATTACATGGAGACATTAAACATAGGTTTTCCTAAGGGTTCTTGTCAGAGAATATTTTGTGAAACTCCTCTCACTTTTTCTTGAGTCACCCTTGCTTTCTGATGTACAACTTGTAATTGATGTACAAGTTACTCGCAAAATGTTTATAAAAAACCTTGCCTTTGTTCCTCTCAGTATGTCTGACAGCTCCACCAGCATTTTGAGCACAATCTTTCCAAAATAATTATTTTCTACCCATTTGCAGCAATTTTTAAAAGGACTAGTAACCTCCTTTGAGTAAAGAAATATAAGTGATTTTATTTTTATTCTTGTTTGTTGAAATTAAGAGCCTTTTCCTAAAGATAAAAGGGTCTTTTGAAAGGTTTAATTCTTCACATAAAACCACTAAATATGTTTGCTCATTAGGTACTTGAATACCTTCCATGAACTCCATGGAAGAGCAGATATATTTAAAGTCAATCTTTAAAAATGTATGAGTCATTCAGTGAAAAAGACCATCAAACAAGAACTGTAATAAAGGTCTCCTTGTTTTCACCATCGTCTGAGATTTCCATTGCTATGTTGGGTTAAAGAAAATAAGGGATTTTTCATAGAAGGTGAAGTATGCTTCAAAGAATCTGCTTTAGCTTTTACAGCAGATTCTGATGTCATTTGTAAGCAAAGCATTTGGAATTAAATATTATCTATTAAGGTAATAGTAAAATTCAGAACTAGCTATTTTAATTAGCGCTGATATTCTAAACATCAGTCTTCAGGAAGGCAACCACTTGTGCAGGTCTCAGCTGATCTGTTTATGTTTGAGTTTAAGCATTTGGCCAAAGAGTCTGCAGCAGCAGGATCTGCAAAGGCTGAAGAATTAACCTAAAAGAAGACTTTAAAAGAATGAATTCATCATGAACATGTCCTCCTGCTGCATGGTGGTGACTGCCAATAATGAGAGACAAAAGTTGGGAGTCTGTGACTTTAAGACAGAGACCAAATAGGGTTATTGTTAAATAAATCAGAGGAGTGAGGTGATTTAATGGCTTTTTAATGATCCTAATGTTTTCAATTTTAAGGAATCCTTTTATATCAACTTTAATCATTTTATGAGACTGAAAAAATGTCTGCATTAGTTTGGTTTTGTGTTCAGTGCCACACAAGCCATTATGCAGGGGTGGCTAACAGCAGTGAGCTTCCATAGAAGGAAGCCTAGACAACAACTGCTAACTTTATTTGGGGGAATTATACATTAACTACCAATATAGTATCTTTTCTTTTTTAAATCAAAGGAACCATTTTACTGCAGTGCAAGAATTCACTGTTGTATACTCATTACTGCTGTAAAACTGAATTAAATCTTTTCAGTATTATGTTAAAGGTACTTTAAGTGTTAAAAGTGAATATGTGTTGTTGCATCACTTAAAACTCACACAAAAAATAATTTCAAGTCAGACAAGACTCTCTCAAAGTGGACCATCTACAGGAGTTCAGCAGGATCTCTCTCTTCTCTGCAGCTTTAGTAGCTGCCTCCAAGCCTGGTTTCCCCTCCAGGGGAGTGCTGCTGTGGCAGAGAGTGGAGTACAACCACTGAGCTGGGGATAAATAGGGGCAGAAAGCAGGGGAGAGCAGCCAACCCCAAACTGTCCAAGCAGTTTATTGTCCCATGTGCTCACACAGAGGCTGTTGGATTTAGTGGTGGCAGCTGAAGTGCCCTCCCTGTTACCCCACAGCAGCTGAGCCCACAATTCTGCCAGGCACCCCACAAGAGCAGCTCAGCAGGAGATTATTGTTGGGAAATATTTTACAATTCCTAATTATATCAATGTTTCCATTATTTCCTATATCTTTTCCCTGAGGCAAAAAGAAATCTCACTATCAAAGAAACTTTATTTCTGGTCTCCAGAAGAGGAACCTCACAGTTATAATTGAATCAAACCAGTGACAAATTAAACTATTTCTTCCAAAAGCTCTATTCTCAATCTCCCATTTATTGAATCCTCACTGAAGGCAAGAGTATGTCTCAGTTAGGGTAATAGCACATCAAAATATTATTGAGTTTCCAATTAAAATACTACTGAAATAATTTTCCACTATTATTAGTAGTAATGGTTGACTTGGACCTTCTTCACTAGGCATACAATAAAAATCAGACCTAAACCAAGTTCAGGTCACAATGGTAAGGCGCAAGAATGCAGTGGGGAAGAAATGGTGGGCAAAAAAACTTATTTCACTGCATATTGTGAGGTATTTCCAGACCCCAAAGTAACTTGTAAAGGCATTATAAGGTTACATTGCCCCAGATATTTTCTTCCAGAATGGCTGTCCTAACTCCCTACCTGTGATTACCTACCAAACAGAGTGGGAAGTGAACTTCTGTAATGCCAAAACAAATTTGAGGATACCAATATTAGGCTCACTTCTTTTCTTTCTGTTGACTTCTGGAGCTTTTAATATTTATGACTTCAAACTTTTTCAGCTGTGCTGGCACAGATCTCAAGTGTTCTCTTACTCAGGCCAAGGACTTTGGTTACATGACCTCAAGTGTTGTGAATTGTACAATAAAATAATGAATGAGACCTTTTGGTGTTTGTTATTGTTAGTAGTGGCAGTATTCTCAATCACTCCATGGATGCTCTTCTGTTAAGGAAATACTTGAGAAATTCTTGTCTAGTACCTTGTCACGGAGTTTCATTCACTGTGTATCATTCTCCTTATATGTGCATATTACATTTTTTAAAAGCCAGAAAAGAGTTTAGGCTGCTTCTGTCTTGCATTCACTTACCAAAGCACTATCAACATCAGTCAGAAAGTTAATTAATACAGAAAATATTTAAAAAAAATTTAAGCCAACTAAGATTTACATATATACTTGAATACCTCAGAATTGATGTGTTTCTCTTTGGAGAATGTTCATGAGTATTACAACATATACACATTCATCCAGCTGTTAAAATTTCAAGTACAGCATATTAAATCCAGAATTCATTGCCTCTAAAATATAATACCCTTAAAAATGCACTTTCAACTGCACTTGGACCCCCACAACCAATTTTGGTGCAGTAATCAAAGCTAGTTTATTAGCAGCAGGAAATAAATAATAACAGATCTGTATTAGAGCATTCAGTGTCCCAGTGAAGAATCCTAGGCTTAGTTATAGAGAAATCAGTCTGAAAGTTGCCAGCTGGAGGGATCAGTGACCATGGACTGACAGCCCCTGACTGGAAGGAAAGGGGGATGAAAGGGACACTCCTCAAATTGTGGGGCAGCCTCAGGAAGGACTGTGGGCAGCAGATCACTCAGACAGACTTACAGGAATCCTGGGCTGGGCAGAAATACTGAAGGAGCAGGATGGGGAAGATAGAGCAGGGAAGTTTCTTTCAGTGAGAACAGAGAAGAGATCTCCCTTTGAGCAAAGTTTGGCTGTGTGCAGCACTGGGATGGGAGCAGCCCTGTGTGTGTGCTCTGTGTGTGCTCTGTGTGTGCTCTGTGTGTGCTGCCAGTGCAGGGGCACAGAGCTCCCCCAGAACAGAGCTCAGGCCCTGCAGAGCCCCTGTGTCACCCTGCTTTTTGCAGTGTTCTATGTTTTTACTTCTGTAGTGAAAGTTCTCATGCATTTTCTATAAACATAGTCCTTGTTTTTGTAACCGGCCTAGATTGTTTTGAACTTCTAAATTGTTTTTCATTCCTTTCTCCTAAGGCAGGGAAAAATGATTGACTATGTCATTATCCTATGAAACTGTAGAGGTAGTAACCTCATTGACCAATCCACGATTGTCTTAAGAAATATATATAAATATGAGAACCTTTTCTGGTCCTGCCTGGTGGTTCCTGACCTGCTGCTAAAACATCTGCATGTTTCTTTCATGTCCAACAATACAACACCCTGCATGATGTGAGTGCTGCCAGCCCCCTCCTGCTCACCTCAGCCAGCACAGACACTAATCAAAACCCATCCTGTTGCTTTATCAATATCCTTGAGGTGAGGTGGTTTGGCCCCCAATCAGTTTTTGGTTGAGAAGACACATCTAACATTTAATTGTGGATTTAGAACTGGTCATGAAATTACATTAAAAATTGGAGATAACCGACTTCAGGGGCTGACACAATGCAGTTTAATAGTTCTGATTTTATTCCATTAATTGCCTTGATAAGTAATTGAGTTCAATAATTTTTGAATTTATCCATTTCAAGAGTTACTATTGCAAAGAACGTAAACATGTGAAACTTATGTGATTGCATGTAAAACTTTAATCTGCTAGTAGGTAAAAAAAAACCAAAAGCAACCCAAACCCAAACTCAAACCCAACCAAAGAACCAAACCAAACCAAACCAAACCAAACCAAACCAAACTGAACCAAACTAAACCAAACCAAACCAAACCTAACCTAACCAAACCAAACCAAACCAAAACAACCCAAAAAACCCTTAAAAACAAAAAAGCACCCCCCAAAAAAACAAAAAAAAAACCCAAAACAAACGAATAAAAAACAAACAAACAAAAAAACTCCAAAAAAACCCCACATCAGCTAATACCCCCCAAACAATGTACTTTCCAGCATGGCCTCACAAAATAGTTTACACCTTTTATAAGCCAATGTATTTCAAATTAAATAAAATGTAATTATAAAGAAAAATATTTTTATCTATATTGTCAACTTCTTGAAAAATTGTGAGATTTTAGCTGGCATTATTGTTAGCTTTTACTAACAGAAATCTCTGGAACTTATACACTCTATAGATTTTATATGTTATCCCAGATATGTGTATTCCACTGTGAAAATCAGAAAGGATCATCCTCATAATTCTATATTCACCCAAAAATCTTCAGTGATTTGATGATATTCACCAAAATCTTTAGACATATGTGGCATTATTCAAGTACTACACACACCTTCTTTCTTTTTTGCAAGAAAGAAATGCAAATTTTGTGTTCCTAAGTTATATGTGTAACTATTCTTGTTCATCTAAATGCTATCCACAGCCAAATTAAAATAGACAATTTTCCATCTGCTTTTCATGTAGTAATATCTCATTTTTGAGAATACAGAAAGTATAGGAAGCTAAAGGCTTATTTCTATGACTTAATTTTGAATATTTGAATACACTCTAAATGTCTGAAAGAAGGTAATGAACACATTCTGGACAAATGCCTCAATAAATGAAATTGCAATGAAGAAACTGGTCCATGTTAAAGGAAGAAGGGTCATTAAACACAGACCTGAGGAAGTAATGCAGTCACTGACCACTCTGCAAGGGAGTTTCTCTAAGACACTGAAAAGGTGCAGGCTTGTTTTAGCTCTAATTTCCAAATGCATCATCTTTTTTACAAGTCCATGGAATCTCCAACCAGCTTTCTTCTTGAAACTGTTTTCTACCAAGACAAATGATGACAGACAAAAAGAAAAACCTAAAGGTGAGTGGTACTTGGATTTAATGTATAATTACACAGATCTGCTACATCAAAGGAGGCACCAGCTGATATAATGACATCATCAAATGGAAAGAGTCAGGTAATGCTCTCACTGAACTATTGAACCCAATTCAGTCGTGTACCCAGACACATTAGCACCTTTCCTACAGTGGTTTCTTCTCTATTTGCATGTCACTACACTGTTTAGTTCCTTATTCTCCTTCAACATTTATTACTCTATTTACAAAATTTCTTTAACCCAAACCACTTGCTTAAGTGCCACAAATGGAACCATTTTATAGACATATACTGCAGGATCTATACCAGAAAAAAATACATTATCATGTAATTTCCAGAGATTTAAGCCACCAAATTAATTTTGGAAACAGTTAATTAGGAGTCCAAAATTTGCATTCTGTATTTACCAGCATTGACTTAAAATGCATTGTTCTGAAAGGAATCCTGGCTATAAGCTCCTTCAGATGAAGTATTCCTGAAAAGAAATGCCAAATGGATACCAAAACAAATTCCTTTTTATTTCATTATTCATTTGTACCTAACATTGACCCAATAAGCACAGGAGCACACGTGTTCAGTAGCATGGAAGTGAGCTTGCCCTTCCAGATGGGAGGATGTGGGGATCATTTGATGTTCTCCCACAGACGGGGTCTAAATAGCTTTAAGAGTCTAAATATCTGTGAATAACTGAAAAGAAAACAGTTAAATGCAAACACAACTGTTGTCACGAGGACATTTGTGTGTTCAGCTTTAGTTTCCTGCCCCAGGAGAGAAAGCAGGCAGTTACAGGTACAGCAGATTTTCCAGTATCCCATTTCAGCACCTTGCCATTGCAATATCATTGACCTCAGCCCTGCACACAGAAAGATAAAATAAGTCCTTAAAATGGTTTTACTAATGGACCAACATCTCAAAATCTGTGAAATACAATCACCTCATCAATCATTCACAATCATTATTTTTTATATCTTCTAGAAAAGGAAATGAAATAGTAGATTACCAAACTCTACACCCATTCCTCCCCTTTTCTGCCTAGTACAGCATGAACAGGCCCTGGCAAATGGCACCCCAGCATCCCCTGAACCAGTGACACAAGTGCAGTGATAACCCACATAAAATATTCATAACTGGAACTTCAGATGCAGGCAGATGCCCAACACGAGCACACAAGCTTTGTCAGGAATCATTGAGAGACTGAAAGCATACTTAAAGGATTTATTAAAGCAATCAGAAGAAGCCTCTACTCAGTCCCCATGATTGCAAGGAGTTTATGGCCATGTATTTAATCTCCCTGCTCTGTAACAGATAAGTTATGCTTTCTTGTGATTTGTGCACAAAGAGTTTTTTCACTCTTTTCTAGCACTATAAAGATCAGAAGTACCATTTCTGCCTTGCTAAGTGAAGCATTAACAGGAATGCCAGCAGCAAGAGGGAACATGTAATAAATATGAAGGTTCAACATTATAAAGATTTATATTACACAGAATGTAGTCCTAGATTATGAGATAATATTATTACCTTTTGTTATATGAAGTTATAAGAAAAAAATCATTTGATGGCAGGGATTCCTTTTTTCCAGCATTATATTCAGGGACACCAGAGTTCAAAAAAAATGGTGCAAATGTACCAATGTTAAACAGTTGTCTTAACTGCAATTAACCAAACAGAACACCAGAATTTGCTAACACACATCAGTTCACCTTTGACAAAGAAGTGTGTTATAAAAGATTTTTTAGTTCATAAAAAATAAGCATGTTACTAAGGTCAGCTAGCAGGAAAACTTACTGAAGGGAGAGAAAAAGCAGTTGCTAATCGAAACAAAAGAACAGAGCAGGTAACTCTACCAAACCTTGGGTGTATGCAGAGAGCTTACACTAATGTATATAAACCCTTGCATTATCTCTACAGGATGGTCGCTGTATTCTTATTTGGCACTGGCCATTATAAGCACTGGAGAGCTGAGCTTGTTAACATAACCAAAAAATGGGAGAATACACTTTTTTTCTCTCATTTTGACTCACTGCCTACAGCTTCTTGTAGTTTGCATTGACCTTTCCTTAAGGAAGCCTTAGAAACATCAGCTGCGCTCTGGAGCCATTCGAAATATTTCACATGCAGAACAGAGCTGACAGACCTTGGCTTCCCCGCTGAGTTTGCAAGAACTATTGAAAAACTCTCCCTTATTTTGGATCATTTTTCTCTTCAACAAAATCAGTGTGCACATAAGCAGCTTTAAAGAGTTTTATGACAGAGGAAAAAAAAGCATTGCTTCATCGTAGAGATGAAACTAGATGGAATGCAGGATTTGTTACAAAAACTATGCTGTTATCATCTTATGTTTCTTTTTTTCTTAATCTGGCAGAGGCTCTGTTTCCCATTGTCAGTGGATGTCATTAACAAAAATTTCCTTCTTTTTTGTTTAAAAATGTGCACATGAGTCTTGCACGCTTAAAGTAAAAGAAGCGACCTCAACTGTGGAAGGACTCTCCAGTAGATACTAAAAAATGCTGATGTTTTTATCCACTGTTTTTGCCCAGAACAATGGCACAAAAAATAAATTTAAATGCTTAGACATAGTCTGGGGACTTTTCCTTCATCTCACAGTCTTCATCCCAATTTAATTTTAATCTAATCAGATCACATGAGTTGCCCACAGTGAACTTAACATTTGTCTTTTACTCCCACTCGTTGCTACACCTTTGTTCCTACTCAAAGCAAGAAAGGTCTGGTGGCCTGATCAAAGGAGGGTGTCACATACTTGCTGAATTGGGCACTTATCCAAGACGAGTTCTTACACAGAAATTATGAAGGTTTTGCATTAGGTATAAACACTTCCATATGGAGTGATTCCAAATATTTTACTACAAATACTCTGTACCAGCTCTAAGTGTAGTAACAAGACTGAAATTTCCCAGGTATTTAATATCATAAGATCAAAGCGACTCTTTTAAAAAACTTTAAGAACATAACCATTACCTTTCTACTGCACTTACATTCATGCCTCTTTATTCACACTAAAACTCAGACTGCTAAAATATTTTGCAAACATAGCATTTTTTTCCTTGACAGACCATTAGAAATAAGAACTCAATGACCTCTTTCTTTCTTTGCTGACCCTGAGACTTTACAGTGTGTTCAGAACATGTTATGTACATGAGTGTGACATATACATAACCATTTCCTAGTCAGAAACAAAACCATCTCTCTCCTACCCACTTCTGTTCTCTTCTGGAACAGAAAAGTCTCTAAGAAATTCCAAGGTCTTAGCAATCAAGACAGCATTTACTTTACATTCTGCTCCAACAGAAACAGAATGCACAATGCACAAAGATGAAAATGAAGACATGAAATGGTTTGGGAAAGCTTACAATTCTGTTACTGCTATACAAATATCCCTGGGTTCTAATCATGCAGTGCAGATCTGTTGTTTTAGTTTGTCTGGAGCTCAAAACCCATAATTTTGTTCTAAACTTTCAAACTGAATAAAACAAATGCAAAGAGCAAGTCAGACACAGTCCAAGAATTTCACAGCTTCCTCCTCAAAGTAAAAATTAAGCACGATTTGCAAAATTTGTTGTGTATGAAAACATATGTAGCTGCTCTTCAGAGTTCTTGTGCTTACAAAATCCACTTTCACCTACTAGTCTTTTAACAATAGATATACAAGTGAAACCTCAGTCACTGTTAGCCAATGTCTAATGAATCCATAAGTCTCCATCACCCAGTGAATTTAGAAACTTTGTGAAGAAGTTGTAGGGGTTAAACTGTCTTAGAGAATATTTTACAGGTTCAGAAAAACCTCAGCCTCTTTTATGTTTTAACTATAGCCCACATTAAAAGGTTTTATTTCAAATCAGAACTCCATATCTAACAGAGAAATTGTTATATGAAGACAAATTTTCATGTTAAATGAATAATAAATTATAGGTTATGTGTCTCTTTGATTTTAGAGGATGCATAATTTACAACAATAAATAATTAACATATCAAAGGATTCTAATTTAACTGATGCCTTCAGCACCAGCACAGCCAAAGTACAAAACATTATGTTTGGTGCTTATAATCCAAATTTGCGGTGGAGATGAGTAGCTATATACAAGTAGTTATTATGTTTTCCAATACATAATTTTTGCTTATCACTTAAAAGTATTAATAAATATCAGAAAGTTCAATTTCTGACACATGATCTGTAAGCATACTGCATCAGAGGGAAAAAAGCAAGTATAATGAGCAGTATGCTGTTATAAACAGCATTTCAGCCAGAAATGCTTAATGCAAGCTTTATTTTTAAGTGGTGGCAAGCTTTTCAGTGGGTGCCTTTAAAGGCAGCTTATAGACGTAGCAAAAATCATTGTCATAGAAAAAGTCTCATCTCTAAGTAAATGAAAAACAGCACTATTTATTTCTCTTTGGAAAATAGGTGTTACATTTATTTTTGTTACTTGTGTTCTTTAATTAGGATAATGTCTATGCCTTCACCAAAATTCTTTGTAACAGACAAGATCAAGAATTACCTAGAAGCACATTTTCTTCACTATTCCATAACTGAACAGGTAATTCCAGCAAAGTGCAGGCAAGTAATTCCAGTTACTCAGGTGATGCTGCTCCAAAAGGGGTGATAGAGACATTTCTGGAGAAGAAGCCAGGCTGGAGCAGAGCTGCTGATATAAACCCACACCTCAGAGCTTGCCAAGGACAGCCAGGACAGCCCTGCCTGGAAAGCACCACACAGGGCAAGGCCTGAGCCCACACCCTCCCTGGAGCAGCCTGGACTGCAGGAACACCTGGGCACCCAGAATAGCTCCCCCTTGTCAGGGACACCATCCATGCCTTCACTTCAGCACACACAAAGCAAATGTTTTGTCCTCAAAGACCACAGTCAGGCCATTGTCCTGCAGCTGGACAGTTGTGACTGCAGCTTATGGTTAGACAGAGAGTCGCTCTTAGCAGGCTGAGCCTATTGCCAGGTTTATAACCAAACCCAGCAATAAACCAGTAACTCACAGATCTGGTGGAGATGTAATGAAACTCTCAAGGTTTGCTTCCTTTGAGAGGGTGCAGGGGACACCTCCCTCAGCTGGGGTCCTGTTGCTCTGCTTTTTGCGGAGTTCCATGTTTGTAATTTTGTAGTAGAAGTTCCCATGCATTTTCTATAAACACAGTCCTTCTTTTCCTAACTGGCCAAGATTGTTTTGAACTTTTAGATTGTTTTTCATTCCTTTCCCCTGGGGCGGAGAAAGATGATTGACCATGTCTTTATCCTGTGAACTTACAGAGGTGGTAGCCTCATTGACCAATCCATGATTGTCTTTAGAAACAGATATGAATGAGAGAATAAAGAAGGGCAGGCCCTTTTGGTGGTCCTGCCTGGTGGTTCAAACTGCTGCTCTGAAGCCTGCATGTTCTTTTGTAGCCAGCTGTACAGCAGGGTCCATCCCTGGGGGCAGCCTGTGCCACCATCCCTCCCCATCACCTCTCTGCTCCTGCACAGTGACAGTGACACAGACATGCCACAGCTCTGCAGCTCCCCCCACCAGCTCTCCAGGCCCTGCTGTTTAAGGAGGACACTTGACCAGCAGTGTGAGCTGTGCATGGGATGGAGCTGCAGCCCAGAGCAGCCTCCTGCCCCTTCTGCTTTGTGACCTCCTGGTGCAGACTTGAGAACTTCTCCACCAACATCCACCAAGAGCTAAGGAACCTACATTCTTCATCAAATACAGCAGAAAGTGTGACTGAATAGAGCCCTGCATTTCTCAAAGCCCTTGATGTTGAATATCAGTTTTTGTGAGGTGACGGGAAGAATAAAAATTGTACAAAAGATTGGAATGAAAAATCTGCAGTAGTATAGATTAAATATATATGTACCCACATGCACAATTTGTTAAAAGTATTTGCATTGGAATTCAGAAGGCTGTCTAATAAAAGCATTTGATTCTTTTTCTTAGAGTAAGTGCTGTGGTTGGAATAAAAAGTGCTGGTCAGCTGCAAATGTCAGTCAAGCACCTGAGTTTGGGCTGAGAAGAGAGAAATCAAATAAGTGTGTAACTCTAAAAAGCAGATAAAATTTTCAAACCCAGAAAAATACATAAGTTTTATGTTGATGTCAATGTAACAAAGATTTCATCAAAAGTGTTTGCATGGAGAGACCCTTAATTACAGCCCTGATAAGGAAAGGATCTCTGCAGCCCAGCTGTAATCACTGAAACCTTAAGAAATATAACTTAAGAAAGAAATTTAAAAGGCTGTAGTCTAACAACAATTAGTAGCGATTTATGTTTATTTTCTAACATACAAGATTTGTCAATAGCATGATTGAAGAACACCAGAGAGCAGTGTTAAAATCTCTCAAACTGGCTCCAGAATTACAACTTGTTTTCTCCTTTAAGCACACATTACTCCTGACTTTACTACACATGTATAAAAAGATGAAAAGTTAGCACCAGTATAGGAGGGCAAACAATGAGTCAACCCCTATGCAAATATTTCAATAAATGAAAATGGACTTAAATCCCAGTGTGGCCATTTTTGCAGTTACCTACAGCTGCATACCTGATTCCTATTTAAGAATAAGGGGTCATTAAGCACTTTGTATCTGTATAACCACCTGTATTGGTTATTAATTATGCATTTCCTTTATCCCGGTCTGATGACTGAGCAGCCTCTGGCTGACAGGGTCAGGCAGCAACACAATTTGGCCTTGTAGCACCAAGGATCCATCAGTGTACAAACAGCACTGAGGGCCTGACAGGAGTCCTGAGAAGTCTGAAAACACTTTCTAAGTGTGTTTTGAGCAGCACTCAGAGCAAGCTGAAGAGCAGTGTCTGTCTGTGGACCCCACCACAATGCAGACACAAGAACAATAACGTGTTGCTTGGTTGGGGTTTTTTAATGACCTGTGATTTGGTCCAATTCTCTTTGTCTGAATGGAATGAGTTTACATGCCCAAGATCTCAGCAGCTGAGTGAAGCTGCAGGGCCATTTCAGTGAGTTTCCCTTGCTGGAATGACAGCTCAGAGCACTCAGCTTGCCCTTTATCTATGGTTACACAGCAAGCAGTTCTGATGAATAGTGCAATTAACCTTTCCATTATTAAAACAATTAATTGCAAAAATTAAAGACATGACAAGGGCTAAATACTAATGCATAAATTATCAGGTTCAGGAATTGTAATTATTAATCTATGTACACTAATTGTGAAATAAACAAAGAGGACAAATTGTAATCAGAAGTCAGTGCTGGAATTGATGGTCGTTTGTTTTTCCTGTAAAAAGAGAAATGCACCATTTTGCTCTTGACATACAGAATTAATCATACCAAGCCCTAAACTAGAGTAGTTTTTCTCTTGTGAATGATGTAGGATCCAAAAATATCTAAAGTTTAGTGTTGTTTCTACAGCGACGTAAGATTACATCAAAGAAATTTACATTTCAATGTAAAAATATCTGCCTAAACTGCTCCTGCAGTGAACCTCCACTACATTTTCATTTCATGTAGCTATAATTCGATTAAGCATTGTGGAATTCTTGTAACAATGTCATATTATTGCAGGAGACAATATTAAAAAAAATCCCTCTGATCAGACACATGGCCATATAACCCCTGATGATTACCAGCAACACTGAAGCATTTCACCCATGGGAGGAGTACCTGCCTCACAAACACAGGCACAGCTGCACTGCTGAAGGGTGGGTTTGTTGGGGAAGCAACACAGATAGACCTAGTCAAGAAATGATTTATTTTTTTTTAATCTATGGAAAGTGTCAACATTTCAACAGTTTCATCATCTTTCACCTTAAAGACAGTCAGGGAAACAGCTATGAAGATTAATTTTGTCCCACTGCTTTGTGCCAGAAATAAGGAAAAGAGCACCCAGCTTTAGTCATCTGTTGTTTACTGCTCTCAAGCAGTTCTCCTGTCTCCCAGGCTTCCCTCTGCCCCCCCATTTCCACTAAAAATACACTTTTCCTTAGAGCAGGACCACCTTCCTTTGAGTCACTGCTTTAAAAGCTGTGATGGAGCCACAGCAGGATTCAAGTACTGAGCAATGGTCTCATGAGATGAGTGATGTTGGGGCATCAAGTGCTTTCACTGTAGCCTGACAGCTGCTTCCTTCCATCCACACTGTTAGTAACAGGATGCATTTAACAAGTTTCAAATGGTTTCATCAATTTATAAAAAAAACAAAACCAAACTCAATCAAAACCAAAGAAATCAAAAACTACAAAAACAACCCCAGCCAAAATAATCCCCCCTCCACAGAACTTCATCGTGTAAAGGCACAATTAGAAAACACCAGCTAGGTAAGTTGTGCCTGTAAAGTACCTGTGCAGTACCTGATGCAGGAATGTTTTGATTGGGAGATTTATCAAATCCAGAAGTTGGATAATGATGAAGTTAAAAGCCACAGTGCCAAGGACCTTTAGCACTAGAGAAAAAGCTTCAAAGAACAGTCAGTGTGCTGAAGGAAGGACATTTTGCTCAGAGAAGGACATCCCCTCACAGCTCTGGGAGGAAAAGCAGGTTTTTTCCCTTGAAACCAGGTCCCATTTCACATAATATTTATTTTTGCAGGTCACCTTTGGTCCCACACACAGCTGCAGTGTCAGTGACTGGATTGCTTGTACTTCACTGAAACCATGCTGCCTACACAGAAAAAGTGTGAGAAATTCCTGAAGAACTGTCAGGCAATTATCAGCTGGCTCACACTTGGCCTTGTAGCTGGCCAGCTGACTCCAGAATTCCATGTCCTGATAGCACTGTGGCATGTTTAAATAATGAGTTTATAGCCTAATTTTCACAGTGTCAATTTCAAACCAAACAAGCAGCTTTAGATATCAGATAGTTCATTGGATTTTTCAACAAGTGCCTTGTTTCACAACTACCATGGTTTTGGCAGCAATACATTGGTGAGAAAATGCTCAAATAATCAGTCTCTTAATAGGTGTCAAGGCACAGGGGCCATGAGCAGGATTTCCAGAGCCACTCACCCCTTGGTAAAGCAGCACAACTACAGCAAACAATAACAAGAAAAATCAAGGCACCCTCTTACAGTGCAGGGTATGGGACCAGGAAATGGCATTGTTTTAATAATCACCTTTTCACAAGGATATCACAGAGAACATTAATTGATAATAAATTCTCAATTACGAAACCAAAGTTCTGGCAAATCCTCTTTCATATCTTCTCATTCTTTTGATTTCTTTG
The DNA here is from genome assembly GCA_013400955.1 of Drymodes brunneopygia. Lineage (NCBI taxonomy): Eukaryota > Metazoa > Chordata > Aves > Passeriformes > Petroicidae > Drymodes > Drymodes brunneopygia. The sequence continues at coordinate 112,464 of VZTZ01016279.1, forward strand.
TTGTCTGTACACTGTTACAAAATTTACATTTCTTCATGCCAAGGATGCAGCTAGAAAGGGCAATGGTACAGTACACATTCTGAAAACAGCTATATCACTCATAACAAGGTACAGCTTAGGCACATTCCCAGAGTTAATTATAAATGTTTGTGCTTGAATGTCAATGCAAGAAAACATAATCTTGTTACATATAAAAAGTTATTATATAATGGCCTTTCCTAAAATACAGTTTACTAGAGCATGGCAGGTGGCAGACAGGAGGCTGAAAACTGTAACAAGCAATTACATTACAGAATTTTTTCCCTGCAGTTTCATTAGTTAAATTTCTTCCTATTTTAATCTGATCTTTTTAATAATGTGTCAGGACTGACACTCCAGTGGACATGAAACTCAGAATGGTCATGGTTGAATAAATGCATCTATTTAATTTTTCTCTTCAACTAGCTTTAAAAATTAATTTATCTGATTGCTCAGGCTATTATATAAAATTTGTTGGATTTTGTGTATTACTAATAGGCACCTTCCTTGTATTTTTGCTCACTATTGCCTAGATGAGGTTTTTCTCATTCCAGCTGATGGCTGATTACAGAAATAATAAAACAGTGACAAAAATAAATTCTGCAAAGCTCCCACACGGCTTCAAACAGATCTGGAGTTAAGCAGAAGGAAAGCATCAGAATGGTTTTCAAACACAGCTTTGGGGCACAGTATTATTTTAACAATTCATTTCACTTCCACACCACAAACCCACACATTTAGCAGTGTTGCCAGCCCAAGAAAGCTGCCTAAGCCCATCCAGCAATCAAGGGAGCAGAGCTTATCACAGCATTTCTTTTCAGGTATGATCAGGCAAATAGATGAATTTACCATCAAATCCTAGCACAGGAACTACTACCTAAAATGGGTCAATTCCAAAATATCTTCATGAACATATCTCAAAGCTTTTTCAGTGTTTGGCGAGGTTTGTAGACAGAACTAGGAAAAAAATCAATTAAATGAAGCATCTATCAGTTTTTGTGATTTTTTGTTCTTTTAATTTTTTGAACCATTTTTTCAGCTTCAAAAATCCTGTATGTATCTTGTTTCCAAAGATACTTTTCAGGGGATCAAAATGGTTACATTTTTGATAGGAAATTAAACTTCTGAAAGATCTGTCTAATCTTTAGTGAAATGCTAAGGCATTTCTAAAGGCTGATTTTAATCCCAAATTAATCCAGATTAGCTATGATGAGGAGAATGAAATTGCAGTATTACATTACACTAATGAATGGTGAGAATTGACCTTGTTTTACAGAGTTTTATAAAGAAATATTGACAGACATTCCTGGGGGGCTCAGAAGTAGTTCCCTGACTATTAGGGGTTGCAGCAGTTCAAGAGAATTAGTCAGTAGAGGAAAAGAATCAAACCAATGTCACAAGCTGAGGCCTTGTTTAATTTGGAAAAAACCCTCACCCATCACCTTTTACACTTGAGATGCAAAATATTTCCCTGGCATTGAAGTTTCGTGCATGCCCTTGGTTTCATGCAAGTTTGGAAAGAATTATCAGTGAACTATTTCATTTATACCTCCCAAGATACACTAAGCCAATGAACTCAAATATGCAAATGTTTGGGGTTGGTGCATTAATTGCAGTGCTCTCATGTAACAATGTTCCTGAATGTGTTCAACCCAAGCTTGCCATGGATGCTGTTTGTGGCCTCCTGGGAGCTCTGCAGTTTGGTGAGTACAGCTCTCCATATAGAAGTGACATAAATAAGAAATAAATTACAGTACATTTACTGCAGCTACTCCACAATTTTTCCTTTACATTCCAAAAGTAGATCAGTTCCCCTGAGCTGTACAAGTTATAGATAAGAATGGACTAAAACTTGCAGGTTTCACATTTGCCTGTAGTGCTTTTCAAATGAGTGAGCCTTGCCTAGAGACTTCAGTCACTTCAGACTTGCCCAAAACTCAAGTAAATTATGAGATTGATGAGATTACAACTGTCACCTTCATCTTTTACTCTGGTAAAAGATTCATATTTCAAATCGTGGTTATCTTTGCATACAGTTCAATGCTATATTGTCCTGCCACCTACTAATCAAAATTTGGGAAAAAAGATGAATCTCCCAAAGTCAAACATATATTCCTGTCCTATTGCACAGCACAGTTTGTTCCAGTTAAGAAACTGATGCCACTATGAAAACTTCAGTTTTTAAGGGGATACTAAAATGATCTATAAAATGTTGCTCTAGAACAAAACTTGCTGTGCAAGGTTATTAGGTCAGAAATCTTTTCTTCACCTTCAAATGGTATGATTCAAAAAGAAATAAAAACAAATGGACTTTTGGGGCTGACATTTCAAAAAGTTTTTTGTACCTTAACTTCTGTAGAAAACTTGGAATTTCATTTTTTTAATTCCCCATCTTGACAATTCTACATCATCACTCAGTCATTCCTGTGCTCATTCTTAACATGGTAATAAAGACTGTATGAAGATAAGTGGGGATGAAAAGTAAGAATAAAAGAACAAAATACATTTGAGCACTTTGTTATCTTCCCTGACTCAGTTAAGTACGTTACTAATTACCACTCACTCCACTGCCTCATTTCCCCTGCTGCCAGGGTTTGATTGCCTTTCTCCTTTCCTTTCTTTCCTTTTCCTTTTATTGCAGACCCCTCTCTTCCCATGGCTTTGCCATGCTCTCCCACTGGGTCAGGAGGGTCTCCACTGTGCATTCGAGTGACTCAGACTTCATCTGGGTCCCTGCTACAAGAACAGAGAGCCTGTGGAGCAGCAGCTCCAGCCTGGGCCAGTCCCTCTCTCCTTCCTCCTCGGGAAAGGAAAGCAAAGGATGAAAGAATCCCCACCCAGCTCTCTGCCCTGCAGGCAAGGTGACACTCCAAGTTCCCACCAGGACACAGGGAAAGGGGTCCCCATCCCACAGAGGAAGCTTGTCATCATTACAGCTCTTGGTGAGGTTAGAGCAGACCAAGGAGGAAAGAGTGAACGTCTCCATCTCTTATGGCCGTGATAAATCCTCTGGTTTTTGGGGGGCTTTGCTTTACAAGCATAATTAAGAAGCGGCAATAACTCCTCCTTTGAAAAGTTTCCAAAACCTCCATTGCCCTGGCAACGTCTGCTGAGAGCACTTGGAAGGGAGACTCACATCAGAATTGCACTTCTGATAGCTGATGTACTTGCCAATTTTGAAAAGCCACCTGAGTAATGAACTGTTGCTTTCTAATTGATGCCTTCTGTTTCCCTCATTTCTATTCATTTTCCTCTCTGTGGAAAAGCAAGAACATTTTTATGCCCTTTTTTCACCTTAAGTTCTTTTCTGAATAATGGAAAATATTTTCAGCATTTGAAAGGGTTGCTTTGTTTGTTTGTTTTTTAGTGAAACAAAGGAGATGACTAAAGACCATGGACATTTGATATTGCAACACTCATTCTAATCTGCTCTACCAATAAATACAGCAACCAAACAAGAAAAAAATCACAACAGGACAGGTTTGACCTCTTCCACTTGTTTTTTTCTATCCTTACATTGTAGAAAACAGTCTGTTCATACAGCATGCTTTGAAAAAAAACAACTTTTCATGTATTATCAATTAATCAAAGTTAACACCTGCATTAAAAACAAAGGAAAAGTTAAAGCTGGAAGAAGGAATTCCTTATAAAGCATCATTTGATGGTAGGCTTTCATGAGGGCAAGGGCAACTTTCAGCTATCCTTTTCAACATAATATGCCCAATTCCGTTTTCCAAATATGTTATCAATATGATAATTCCACACTTTCCCATCTGTAGACAGTCCAGTCTTCATAAAGGTAGCATTATTACTACAAATACACTGAGGGGAAACTATTTCAATTACCAGGAGACTATGCAGCTCCAAGTCTATTTATTTCAATTTATTCAACTGTCTTGATATATGCGTGCATAGAACTTTTATAAAGAATGAATAAATTCACCTTGAAATTGTACCAATTGACTTTGGCTGGGCTGGGCTGTGTGATGGAATCAGAATCACTTTTGAAATAAGCCCTGACAATGCTGATCAAAATGAGGTGGCTACTCATTTATTAAAGTGACAGCTCAGCAATGGTTCCAAGCGCGGGGCTGACGTGGCCTGGGGTGTCAGCCATGGCCCGGGGTGATGGCTGTGCCTAAAAGCTTTTCAGCCACTTGTGCTCTCTGAAGCTGCATCTGACGGAAATCTGACATTTCCTAGGGCTCGTGCACCTGCCTGGATGTCAAGCAGCTGGTGTGAGTACTGTCACCCATTTCAGATTGTTATTCCACGAGTGACAAGTTTGCCCTGAGACTACATGCATGAAATTGATCCTTTTGCTCTTTGTGATGAGCAATCTGGTCAGGCAGAAAGGATCTTGGGTCAGACACATGCACAAAATGCCCAGCTCCCTAATTTTATGAATTCATCAACAGCAACTGAAATGAACCATCACTGGAAATGCAATTTAAAACATATATTTGAAAAGTTTTAGCCTAAGAACTGAAGTTTGTAGAATTTATAAAGTGATGAGTTTCATGGTGTTCTCTGAATGTTCAAGTACAGGATTGCTATAGCAACCCACATCCTGCTTTAAAATCAATAGCAATTCAGGCAAGACAAGCAGTTAAACCAGTGTAACAGGTAGCAATGTGCTTCTTCAGCTCATCATAGATGTTGCTACAAGGGAAGCTTAAGTTAAAGGAGGAATCAAAAACTTTCTGTATGATTTTGGAAAACAAGGTAGAGGGTGAGGGGGTTGAATGTCAGTAAATCTGGATTTGAGGAAGGGCTTAGCTGAAAGCAGCAGAGCTCATGAGCAACTGAGACAAAGACTCCAGATTGTGCTCTTTAAGCTTTTGCAAAGCACAGAGTTGAGTTTAAATGAATCTGTGCTTTCTTGAAAAGTCAGTTTTAGCTTTGATCTTATGCATAAGGAATCCTCTAAAATGCTGCCACAGAGGTGCTCCTCCACTGAGTCCTTTTGAAAGGAGAACTCAAAGCAGAGCTAGCCTGACCTCATGCAAGTTTCACTGTGCTGCTCACTGTGAGCCCTTTATAATGCCCATTCAAAGCTATTGTTAAATGCTACAGTCCTAAAATTAATGCAATTCAGTGAGAAAATTTCTTCTGATAACCAGCTACTAGAAAATGTATCTTGAACTACTGAAAGAGTAAAATAAGGGATTTGTTTGAGTTTGCTTTTGGAACATATACCACTTCATCTTTATGAATGTGCATGTTGGGCCTGATTCTGTCACCTGTAGTGCCCTCAGCACTGTGGGACAGTGACCCTTTGTGGTTCCAAGCTGGATATCTGGTATCTCCAGATGCTAACCTGACTGGCAGTTTCACAAAGGCTCTTCTCTCTGGACATCTCAAAGACTGACACACTTCAAAGCAAATCTCAAATAGCAGAGAAAAAAAAGTGGGAAATATAAGTAAGCTTTTGTTTTGATTATTTCCTTGAACTCTTTTTGTTTTCCACAAATATTTATAATAAATTGCAAGCATTCATCAGTTTCAGAATAAATATCACAATGGGAAAACAAATCTCTGTGTGTACCCCTCAAAAGGTGATGTTAGGAAGTGCTTATTTCCTCATAACAAGGAAGCACTGATTTCAGAAAATTTAATGCATGTCTGTGCAGGAATGAATACCAAATCCCAGACAGTTGTAGGCATTTGCACAAGTGTATCAAATAATGAGAAAAAATAAAGAACCTCTCAGAATATTTATTAATATTTTATATTACTCAACCTATTGACACAGCAAGGTAAAATTAAAATATGTGCCTACCTTCCTCAAAGCTATGAAGCTGAATAAACCATCAAGCATTCCAGAGTAACTATTGCAGAAGTTTTCTGCTGTCAAGGGAAATCCTTTGCTTTTAGGGAAAAGGTGAAAGCAAGTTGGCTGGAAGTAATACATCAAGAAATAGGTAAAAACCTAAGAAAAGCAGCGAGAGAGCCACAACACAAATAAGACAGATTGAATGAAACAGTAAGTTTTAGATGATTCCAACATCTCTTTTTTTTACTACTTTTGCCATACATTGAGCTCTTGGAACTGAGTCCAGCAAAGAACCAGTTCTTTTAAGATGCACTCTGTGGGGTGAAAATCCTTTAATGGATTTATGCTACACTTAAAGGTGCTGGAGTCTCCCTTCCAAAGTAGTCTCCTGAATGTAAATATTTAAGTTGTCCTGTTGCAGATTATTGTGTATTATAATAGATAAATCATTTTCTTAGACCATTAAATATTCAGTCTGGTTTGGAATAAACTCTTCCTTCAATTTGCATCTTGGCATAGGAAGTTTATATTGCCCTGACTTTATTCATGCCATCAATCCTAAATGTAACAGCAGAGGGGAAATAACACTATGTTGTTTTTATTGGCAATAAATAATTTTACTTGAGCCTTTCTGGGAAAATGTCCAGGCATTGCATCTGTGTTAAGTTATAAGATTTCCAGAGATAGTGGGAGAAAAAGTTCATTATCATTTTTGACCCTTGGTGAGAACAGTTTCTTCAGTGTTATTAGGTGTTCCTGTCTGGCAAAAGCAAAGCTTCTTATTTCAGTCTGTACTTGTTTAGTAAATTACTTGAACTCTCTTGGTGTTTTCACATTTACAGCACTACACAGGGGAAAGAAATTTCATTTTAGCAAAGACTGCAGAAATGCTGTGCAGGGACAAAAGACAGACCACAAAGCCTTCTTCCATAACCACTAACAACTCCAAATTACATTCACCACTTCATGTGTGCAACAGCCAGCATCCTCACCTTCCTCCCCCCAAGAACAGCACCTGGCACTGTGCACACCTGCCCTTCAGCCATTCCCACAGGGACAGGGCAGAAGGTGCAGTCTCATTCCTGACCACCTCAATCCACACGGACTCAGGACTCAGCCTGTGTTTAGCTGTGCAACACACTAAAATGCCCGTGACTGCTGTAATTTTCGGGACGTGTAAACTTTCTTGGCAATAAGTCTTCATTTTTTTTCAGTTGTTTAAGTTTTCTTTTTACCATGGAAAAACCCTTGCTGATTTTCTCTTGCAGTATGTTCTCTTGTGATATATTTCCAAGTGCATGTGGTTCACACTAATTATTTTTACAACAGGGAAAAAATGCTTCTTGAGGTGAAGATGATACGAAAATCCGACATTCTTTTAGGGAAAAGATTGCAGGTGAGTTGCTGTCATGCAGATACCTCATGTTATTTTACTCCCTAGGGATCCTGCAAACTTCATTATTCTTTGAATGCCTACCTAAGACTGGAACTTTAGCTCTCTCCAAGTCACGTTGCTGGTTTCAGGTTTCAACCTGTGTCAAGTTTCTCTTGAATTTTTTTAACAGTGCATAATGTCAATTTTTTAAACTTCCCAACAATGTCCTCGATTTACTTTAATTGTCTTCTCGCAGCTCTCAGAAATCAGCTGACAGTTCTTGGAATTGTTCCCTATTAGAACAAGGAGCTCTGATCCCTCTCCTGCAGCTGACACACACGTTCTGCTAACGAACCCCTTGACAACCACAGCGCTGCCGTTTGTCACTTCCTGCAGCAGCTTTACAAATCACCATTTACATCACAACCGGAGTATCATGCTGCAAGGGGAAAAAAAAGCTCTTTCACGCTCATTCCTTGTCCTGACTGGTTCACAGATCACAGGCCTTGATTGCACCTCGTTCCCCCTTGCATGACATGCACAGGCTCAGAAACCCATTGCTCGTTCTCAGCCAATCAAATGTGATGCTTCCTTTCTCCCCTCACTGAAATAATTCCTTACATTTTTCTTTACAACTCACAGCAACAAAGATGTTCTTCCCGTGATGTCTGGTTTTATTACTGTGGTTGCATAGGAAAATAACGACATCATGCTGTGCTTTAAAAACTGTGTCCCTGTCTGCAGTTAACTCATTCCATCTCAGAGATCACTGCATGTGTCTGTGCATGTCGAGTAAGTACTTTACCTGAAAAGAGATTTTGCACAATCTGAAAATGCCCAGGAGGCAAATTGTTTTATTAAAGTTCATAGTCAAAATCAACTTTGCAGGGGAAGGGTTATCTGTCTTTTCTAAATTCCCTATTACAGCCTGACAGCTTGTGAAAAAGCCTGGCTAAACAATCCCTTCATGTATGTTTAGCATCTGACAGTTTCCTAGAATGTGGCAGGTTTTGTTTCTTGGGGTTTTTTTTGTTGTTTGTTTGGTTGGGTTTTTTTTTTCCATTGCTGTTTAGTAGAACTACAAATCACAGCAGGGGTCAATTAGTGTAGCTGTAAATGTTTTTCTGGTAGCTTTTATCCTTTAAGGCACCACATAACACCTTGAATTGAAATCCAAGCAGTTCTCTAGTACTATGTTCTGACCTTTGGGCTACTCACTTTTTTGTAAGGCAAAGGTTAGTTTTAATTCCCTCTGTTAAAGCACATGCCCATAGGTGAGAGCCTTTCACCTCTGGGTGCTCCCAGAGCACCAATCTCCTGCCCAACCCCAAGATTCCCCTGTCTCCTGAGGCTCCCCAGGAGCAGATGGGACAAGGGTGGTGGAAAACCTTATCCTTGCCTCCTCAAAAACAGAGTTTTCTTCTTGCCTTAATACAAGCAGTGCCTCCAAAGAGCACCAATGGCACTCGTTTGTGTGGAAGTGAATGAGCTGAGAGCAAGAGGATCACATTTGTCTCTGTAATTCTCTGTAATTTAGAATTATTCAGAGAAAAGTGATAGGTTTAAATTTTTCTTTGTAGACCTAAAGGTTTATATTCATTCATTCCTAAAAGGTCTGTGCAGCCCCTATGATCATGATTAAATTTTTTGATTACACTGAAACCAAAGCTTCACTATGAACCTTTTTCCCTTCACTCAACATTCATAGCTCAGTGTTGGTCTTTGTTGATCTCTAGAGGATCAAGTTACACCTAACTTGGTTACATACAGCAGGATCCACTCAGAATGCATCAGTCTTAAGGAACTAAACCCATGCTTTTCTCTTTTCACTCCCACAGAATCGTATTTTGTTCTTCAGACTCCAAAATACAGTGAAAAAGCAAGGTAGTGAGGAGTGATTTCTTCATGGCTGTTAATTTGAATAATGTGCTTTAATGCTTCTGATGTTTCACATCTAGACTCACTTATTCCCCTTCCTACCTGATTCCCTTCATTCTCATCTGATCTACCAAGAAATACACCAAAGCTAATCCTGTCACAAATCCACCAGGAGAGGTGTGCACCATCACCAAAAATACAGCAGACTCCTTGCCTGAGCTAACTTGAGGACAGGAAACTCATTTTCAATTATCCATTCAAGGGACATTCTTACACATGAAACTCTATTTGCCCAATGCCTTCCATTGTCTTCAATCATCTCCTTTAGTGCCTATGGCATTATTTTGAATTATTTCCATATAAAAAGACTGAGATTGATGCACCAGACAATTCTGAAAATTCTGTGTTACTGGTTGGATTTGATGATCTGAGAGGTCTTTTCCAACCTAAATGAGTATGATTCCATGATTCCCTAAAAAACTGAAATTCTAATGTCTTGTTCCAGGATTAAAGTCCTGCTTTAGTGCTATACTCTAAGAATTACTTGACTATGTAAGCTTTATGAAATGGTGTGATTATTCACTAGCTACTCTTTTTATGCCTTCAAAACATTTCATCATGAATGTGGCAGCAAAAACTTATTTTCATTCCAAGCAAAGACAAACTGAAGCCTTTCAAAATTTCTGACAACAGCACTCTGTGCCTCTGAACAGCTAACAGTCAGTGAGCAGGGAAATCAGTTGGGATGACAGTCCCAGCATCAAGTATTTCTTAGCTATTTTTTATAAAGAATGAAAAAAGTTCCTATATGGGAGGCAGAAAGGTTTCCACCTAGGAGAAGGCAAAAACTGGACAGAATGCTTCAATGCAATCTGGATGATCCAAAAGCAACTGCTGCTACCCACCCACCATGTGGACAACTTCTTTGACACCTTTTTTTTTTTTTTGGAAACAGATCTGTTCCCAAGCCTGATTTTATTTGTTTTATTCTGGAGGGTTCTTTTTTACAAATACAGCTTTTTATTAAAAAATAGAAGCACATAACCAAAACAGCATGATCAATTCTGTTTGTAATCTTTCATTTTTCATACAGATGGTGATAGATAAACATTTACTTAAGTAAAGACTTGCTTTGTGTGCAAATGACTACTAGAATAAAACACTTAGAAAAGCAGATCAACAGTGGTTTCACTGAGAACAGAAATATGTTTGATAAATAATTCATTTATACCTACTGTGCATAATAATCACTCTTCTTAAGCCAGTATTTCTTGGAAAAAAATCATCAGTCAACAATTTGTCTGGAAACATGACATGTAGCCTCTCCCACAATGGCAAAAATCTAAACATTCATAAATAAGGCATCTCAGCTTATTAAAAAAATTGAACTCCTTTAAAATCTTGTTTTTCTTGCCAGTTTTACTAAAGCATCTAACTCCAGATTCTAGTTAAGCACGTTTGAGCATGCCTTGATCAGCCTTCTGCCTCTGCAGGTGCATCATTGCTGCTGTCCTTGTAGCCAGCCCTGGCACTCAGAGGAGATCTCATTGCCCAGGACTGGCTGCACTGCACGGCTGAGAACAGCAGCAGGCAGGCAGGGCTCTGGGATTGGCACTGACTGCAGAGGGTGATTTCCTGTGAAGTTCAAGAAATCAGAACATCCACGAGAAATATTTTCTAGCCCAGATGATGACTGCTTGTGTTCACTAGCATCACCTTTCATAGCTGAGAAAGTATTGGAGCCAAACATACAGCTTCCTTATTAAAAAAAATAAATATATATCTTTCAGTGCTTGGAGTCCACATAGATTCAGATGTAAATTACTCAAGAAAGAAAATGCTGCTCGTAAAAGTGAAGTTCTGATAATTAAACCCTATTGTATCTGTTACTAAGAGTACCAGATATATCAATACTGCACCTAAGGCTCCTGACTGTTTCACACAGTTCATTCTTTGACTAAAGCAGCTGGTGGCCCACATGTCAAATATCATTCTTTTTCATACTGTTAATCACCAAACCAGGAGTCCTAACAGAAAGTCAGGTTTGCAAGATGAATTGGTGTGATTTTATTTCCTTCTGTAATGTATATCTAAGACTTAAACACTCCCACAAGAAAAAAAAAATTATGCATGAAGTTTGTACAACAGATGCAAATGCATACATCCTTCAATATGCTCAAGAGGTGCATCCCAAGCCAAGCTGAAATCAAGTCACCTTTCAGCTGGTTTTGAACCAGCCCAGAGTTCAGGCAGAGCCAGAATGAGCTTCTGCAGGGCCCAGCTGAGGCTCAGCACTCCCAGCTTGGATGGAGAGTGGGGAGCAGAGGTCCAAGCAGGGCAGTGCTGGGTGTGCAGCTCAGGGACAGCACAGGAGAACAGCAGCAGCCACTCTGGGCCAGTGCACACACAGAGAGGGAAACCTGCCTGTCCACAAAACATGCACTGGTGGAGGTTATAAAGCATAGAACCTCATTCAAGGCTAGGCTGGAGGCTTTGCTTTCAGCATTTATCCACATAAAAGGACAGGTAAAAGGCTGTGGGACTGATATGTGTATGCCATTTATGTGCTGTATGTGTTGCAAAAACATGCTGAATTGCTCTAATTAACTTACCCCAAAGGCTTTTGTAAGAAATAAGAGACCCATTCTATTGGAGACTTTTCAACCTCTATGACAAACGTAGGAGATTTCTTTATCCTCCATGTAAGCACTTGGAAAACAGGAGGATCACAAGACAAAGTGTGAACAGAAGCTCATGTTAAAGCTAGGTGAGATAGCCTGTTCTCTCCAGCACATGCAGGAACCAACAGAGAAATCACATTTTCAAAGAGAGCAAAACCATTTGGATATAATCAATTTAAAATGTATTATGATATTGCCCCAGTCTGGAAGCAGAATACAGTAATAAATAAGAAAGTCAGTGAAGAGGAATTGGAGAGACTCCTATAAATATCTGAGGAAAATGGAAATAACTCCCTCAGAGCTTCTTACCAGATGTTGGCAATTTCACTGTTACATTGTGCAAAGCAGATTTGTATTTCTATAACCTGGGAAAGATTAATCTGCTGCAATCAACAAATTACAATTTGAATAATAAATTCCAAGTTTTACCAACAAAATCTCTCACCTTGATGAGAAAAAAGCCCATAGTAGACCACTTCAGCAGTCCCTTAAAAGGACAGAAAAATATCAAATAGCAAGATATGGCAAATTAAGTGCAGGTTTTTATACTGAATCCTTGTTGTATTTTTATTCTAGAAGAGGATATTGATTAAACAGACTGATAATTTAGTTATATCATGCTGGAAGGTCTTGGCTAGTTGCCATATGACCCTGTCTTCTAAGCAGCTGTTGCTTTGATCCAAAAAAAGTGACCCAAAGGATGTTTATGCTTTGGGAGGGGCTATATATCTCCTCAATTAAATTTCTTTTAATTTTTCAAAAACTGGTAAAATGTCAGAAATTATTACACCTATATGCTTTTAATAACTGCAGATTCTGAATGATGCACAATTTTATAAAGCCTTCAGTCTCTGTCATGACCAAAAATTAACTGCTTAAAACTGTGCACAGGTCTAACTTCAGTGCACTAGAGTTAACTGAGAAGCCCTTTGCTGTCCAACCCATAATGAATTAATCATCATACATGATTGTCTAACTTTGTATAGAATATATGTTGCAGGACTGGGTACCAACCTATTTAGCATCTCAGAGGAGGCAAGGATTAATTTGGAAAGATCTCAGAGATCCCACTCAGTCCTTAGAACTCTACTTACTATCTTACAAGCTGAAATTTACATACATCCTAATTGTTAATTCATTTAAAACATACCATATGAAGCAAATTAGGGAAGTTGAGTATTTGCATGAAATAATAAACAGAGTCAAAAATGCATAAGAAGAAATATTGTTTGTACACTTGTACACAGGCCTGCTGAACTGCAGCTATAAACAAGAAAGAAACTTTTGGGAAGACTGCGTGCACCACTAGGACAAAACCTGTCAAACGCATGGCTACAGAAGGTACATGAGATAGAAGTGACAAGCTGACTAAAAAGATGCAGAGAACTGAAGAGGGTAAAGTCACACATATTCAGTTTTGCCAAATTCAGAGAAAGGAATTTTTCACAGGTATGCTACAAGTGCAATTTGTGACCCAAACTCATTGGTATTGGTGAGCTACTTTACATCTAGATGCAATTTATCTTGACAAAGAAAAAGAAATTCTTGTTATTTTAATTGAACAAATGCTTTTTGGTTATACACTAACATTGTTTATTTCATGCATTCTTTGGTTGTTTTGGCTTGAGCTAAAATTGACCTTGGTGTCTGCTCATATATTTAGAATTATTTTTACATAACACAGGCAATCATGGGTGCTCTTATTACACAGGATTCCCAGCAAAATTAGGATCCATTCTCTGGTTATGTGGTCATGCATTACTTGCAGTTGATTCAATTCACCAGCATAAAGAAATCAACATGGGACTGAAAGAAGCAAAAGAATTTCAGAGCAATGAAGTTTCTGGAACAGGATCAACAAGAAAATTGTAACATGCAAGGGGCAAGGTGAGCTAAGGATTACAGAGCAGGTATTTTAGCAGGGGTTCCTCTCCTCGGGGTACATGCAGGAGAAACCAAGAGCAGAGGAGGAGCCTGTGCTGTGTCCTGGTGCCTGGAGGGCTGAGCTGTTTCCCACCTGCTCTCCCCCATCCACACCTCTCTCCTTGCAGAGCCCTCTCCCACCTTGCTGTAGACAGCCACACTTCCATAATATCCATGGAATATAGACCTGAAAGAATTTCTGTACCCTGTATTAGCACTTCAAAACAATACAGAGGTGGAATATAAAACCATCGTGCAGGATAAGGGTTTTTTTGAATTATTTCTACAGTTTTGTGTGGTTAAGGGAGAAAGAGGGTATTTTGCAAAGTATCAATAAAAAGGTAAGAGAGGATGACAGCACTGCCTGACAAAAGACAGCAAGGTATTTATGAGGATAATTCTGATGTGGAACAATTGGTTTTTGCTATTTCCACCAAGAACTTTGTAGAAAAACATAAACTGTACCAAATGCTGAGCTTTGCAAGGGATTTAAGGTTCAGTTACTATTGCACTTCCCAGCATATAGGTATATTGACGAAAACCTCAGACCCAACATGCACAGAAAGACACATTTAATAAAGGAAATGAATGCTCTTATTTAATTTTTCACCAGCCTGAGCAATGACTTAGACTCTCAAGCTTTCTGAAGGGATGGTTCCTGCTGCTCAAATGCCATGGGTAAATCCTTTGCTGGACTTCAGTGCCACTGCAGAAGCACTGCTTAGTGATGTTACCAAGATGATTATTTTCTCTTGACATCACAGAGAAAAAATAATAGAGGAGTTGCATTTTAAAACCAACTATTGCCTGAAGGTAAAACAGTGATCTGACCGTGTTAGCAATTTCAGCTGAACCCTAAGAAGTACATCTTTAGCTATGCATGTACAAACACACAAAAACCCTCAACACAGTTCCCAATCCTGTCTGTTACAGGTTTGCTTGGGCTTTTTATTTGTTTTTAACACCTGCATTTCCACAATACCTACCATTTTATTACTTTAATGTACTAAGGAATTTTGTAATGAAAATTGTGTACAAACCCAATTATAAATCGTTGAAATTGCAGTTACAGGACTAGATAACAGAATCCTTTCTACAGTGTCTTGGGGATTTTTTTTATTCCAAAACACCACAAGCACCTAGCAATAATCTGGTTCTTTAGATCCATTGTACATCGATTATAAATTAGAATTACTATCATAATTACTGTCATACAGTCATTAGCATCACACACAAAACTTCACAGGTTGTTATGCATTTACTGAGTGAGGGTTTTTGACTGCAGAGTTACTGCATTCAGGCACTGGGCAGAAACTCCTGAGCATTCCTCTGCATGGTATTTTCCTGGACTCTGACAACTGGAGGAGAACAGAATGTACCTATGAAGGAATATTTCCAGGCCTCTGGAACATTACTGCAGATGATCTAGCTGAAGGAATGGACAGCAGGCACAAAGGCAGAATGCAAAGACTCTTTTCATTTTCTTGGATTCTAAAATGTTTTACAAAGACTTAAAATCTTTTCATTTGCATTTGTGTGTGAACTTTCCTATCTATGTCATACATAGGTTATACATCTGCTAACGTTTAAGAACCTTTTTTTTTAAATAATTTTTTTTCATTTCTTTCTAAATATTTCACAATATTCACCAAAAAAAAAGTTCTCAACAATAATTTTATTTGAACCAAATAGAACTGACACAAAACAAATCATTGGCTCCATTTGTTGCATTTAGCAGTCACATTTTCACTTATTAACTGGAAGACTGTTTCCCTTTTCTTTCTCTCACTATGAGCAAGAATTTCAATACATTGCATTAGAGAAAGGGCATTATATTCTTCAAATAAAGCATGTCACTCAAATAATCACTAAGCATTCATGTGTAAGGCCACCGTGAATCACACATCCACAATTGTTTTTATATACATCTTTCACTGAACTTCAGAAAAATTCTGTTTGTGAATAAAACTGCCACTCCCAGGGTATTGGCAAGAAATTGTTTATTTCACAGTGTGGAACACTTGAAAGGTTTTCAGTCAGCATCATACTCAATGTAGTGTATTACAGTAATCTTGAAGCTATCTGGTAGACCCATCAGAAGCTGACCCTGTATTTAGATGAGCATTAATACAGAGTGGGCTGCCAGGCAGCCTTTAAAAAGAATTTACTTATAATTTATGGCTCCAAATAATAATTAATATTTAATTCAGGATATTGAATATCAAAATACAAGGCTGTGTCATATTAATTTGGATTAAACAGTAGGATATTTAGTCTTTAAATAAGAACAAACACTACATATACTGTTTCAGAAACAAAACACAGGCAAGAAAAGGATAAGCCCTGCAATAAAATCCCTCTTTTCTTTCACTCTCATCTTCTAATCCTTCCAAGAAAAACCCAAAACAAAAAGCCAGATACATCAAATTAGGAATTCACACAGAAGGCATAGGAGTATCTAAATTCTGCACAAAACCTCACCGAAAGAGCCAATTTTGGGTGAAAAATGACAGTTAACAACCTTTAAAAGAAAGAGCAGAAGCGTCACGAGTGTCATAACTTTGAATGCAGCAGCTCCATTTCCCTTGCTGGATTCCAACACCTGGCTCCAGGAGTGCCAGTAGCCATAGCAACCCTCTCCATGCCAAGGCTCTGCAGCCCAGCTACCAAACCCATCCCCATGATTTTACTCCAAATCTCCTTTCCTCTATCCCCTAAGCACATTAGGGAGCTTTGTCTTCTTTATAAACCTGAATTCCCTCCCTCTCTCCCCATTAATTTGAGACTGAAGCCCCTTTCATTGCTGATCATAGCTAAGGCAGCCTGAGGCTGTGGTGCAGTTGGATACCATTAGATGCAGCCATGCATATAAAGAACACTCAGACCCAAATATTTCAACCTCAAAATAGCTGTAGCACCCTTCAGAAATATGGAAAAGATCAACACAAACTGTTGGTAAAAGAGAACACAAAGTGGCAGCTATCACACTGGAAGACAGCACACCTGGCCTTTCATTTTTTAAATAACCTTGTACTCCTTACTCCTGTACACAGCCTCATCTTTGAGCATTTTGAGCCACTCTCACTGTACCACATGGGCAAGGCACGTTTCAGACCCCAGATAAAATGCTGTGGCCTGATGTGTAAAACATGCAACCTGTGGCAACAAGTGCATAGTGATGGTCCCCTTCCTTCCTTTATCCACCTTGGATTCATCTTCAGTACCAGAAGACACAAGATTTGAATGGATCTTAATTTAGAATCTGATATTGTCAGTAGTCACACAGTTCCTGCAGGGTATAAAATAGCACCTCAGTATCAATGACTGATTTTATTGTCCTGCTAGGGTTTCCACACAAAAGGACTAGCAGAAACCCTTTTCGTCCCTAAAAGGTAAGCACAAGAATAAACAGAAAGTTGAAATTGGTGTTGGTGCAAGTTACAAAAACCAAATGAAGGGCAAAGACACAAACTCAGGAAGCCATCTCTTTTGAGTGATTAGGATGATGTAGTCAGTGCTACAACTCCACAGAAAAATCAAGCCAGTCTGATAGAAAACTTGTTTCTTAAAAAAAAGCAAAAGGCGTAATTAATGGTAGTGCTCAATTAATTATTAAAATATGCAGAGTTCATTTTAAAAATTTGAGAACAATCACCTAGAGTAGAGCTTGTTGGCAAAACAGTAATAAAGTTTTTGTGACATAAATAAGAGTGACAGGATAATGTCTCACAAATATGCAAAAAGAGATGCAAACAACTGAAAGAGTGTTAAAAACTTGCCCAATATGAAACTTGAGATGCATTAGAAAGTCTAATAAGGCAATTGGATGATTCCTAAATAGAATCCTGTGCCCCACCTCATCCTCTGAACACTGTATGAGCATAACAGAGGTAACATGAAGTTTTGCAGGCAGTTTAACCTGGTAGAAATTTTACTGATGCAAAAGATGCTCCTTTCATGCTTAGATGCTCCATGCCACCTCCCCTTTTTGCCCTCTCCCTTGTGCAAGTCTCAAGTCATTCTGAAATGACCCACCCAGGGAACTGATGGAGTTCAAACCAAACTGGGGAGTGGGGAATAATGCCAGTTTAAGCCATAGCAGCATCTCACCTGGTTCATTTCCCAGCCTGCTCAAACGGATGGAAGGGAAAGAAAAGCTTCCTCCAGAGGCAGGATTATATTACCTTTAAGTGCTCGTGGAATTGTAACATATACTTAACATTTCAAATAGTTTGAATAGATGTCTTCTGCAAATTATAATAAGCCCTAAAAATGTCACCTAGTATAACTATAATCATGTCTGCTGTAGGTACAACACTATGTTGGTAAAACAGTTGATTCTAGAGATAGAGGTTTTGCTAGTTCCTAAATAAAATAGAGGTATCAGTCCAATCATGTTAACAAATTTATACTGAAAATGCATTACTTTATTGTGCCAATTTGCTCAGAGAGAAGCCTTATTAAAATAAAATTTTATTTACATTCTTATCAGGCAGAATTTCTAATATGAGCAGAATTTCTACTGTAAATCAAGACTAAAGCTCTGGCTTGTCTTGGCCTGCATTTTCAGGAGTACTTTGTGCATGTGCAAAGTAGGGAGTGAGGGATCAATACTGGCTCTCTAGAGTGTATTTGAGATGCACGTTTAGGAAGAACATTCTAAGCAGGAATTTTACTAGAGAATTCTCTGTACAATAGCTATAGGCTCCTTAATTTATACTTGCAAAGGAAATGTAAATTCCAGAAGACAGAATGATGCCCTGTTCCACTAGGTACTCTGCAAACACCATGTGGGAGAGAATTTTTCTCCCACAGATCTTATTTAAATGAAGCATGAGGGCAGAAACAGCGATAATATTTTAAATAAAGTCATTTGGCCAGTGTCATGTGAAAGGACAGTAGCCAGACCACAACTTACTTTCACTTTTGACATTATTAAACTGCCTCTAAACAGAAACACATCTGTAGATCTGGTATTTTTGAATACTTGAATTTATAAAGTATATTTAAACTGATATTATTTCAACTCTTTATTAAAGAATCAGAGCTTCCACAGGATACTCAAAATGAAAAACCAAACACACGTGTGAGCAAAAAGAGGAACCAGGGACACAGAGCTGACACACACAGCACAGATGTGTCTGTGAGCTGGGGCCTGCAGTGGGAGGACAATTGCAGAGAAGAGCCAGAGTTCTGATGTGTCACCCAAGCAACCAGAGCAGTGTGGGGCTGGCACAGACACCTGCCCTGCTGACAGTGCAGTCATCACAGCAGCAGCTCAGCACAGGAGGCACAAAACCAAGTGAACAGGGCACTGGATCAAGTTGACAAATCTGTTCCCTTCAGGAAGAGGGAGAGAAGTCTCTTCATGTTTGAAAAGGTCATCTCCGAGACTTCTGTGACCTCTTCCTTTCACAGTTTTGGAACATGTTAAATCATACTTTTTTAATCATTATATATTTTATATGTAAATCAGATGGTCGGGGTGGAAAAATCAGTGTACCACTCTAACAGAGGTGAAGATTGAGAGAGATGAGATAGAGAGCAAATGCAAGGGCTGGCCTGAACAGAGCAGCTGACAGCCTGCTTTATTCCATCCCTGTTATGGCAATTTTCACCACTCTCAACAGCTGGCCTGTAAAAAGCCTAAAAGTGCCTACATCAGTCAGTAAATTGTTAAAATCTCTTATTTTGATGCAATGCCTGCTGACAAGATACAGGAAGCTACTTTTTAGAATTGGAGCAAGCAAATGCTTCAATTGCTTTGACATCACCTACCTTTTTCATTTCCTTGTTTTCTGTCAGTTTTATTAGGCAATCAAGATTAAAGAGTTATTTTACACAGATTAAAAAAAATCATTCAAATTAGATTTTGTGGGTACTAAAAGCCAAAGGGAGTCCTGCTGCTGAATCAAAACCAAAAGAATTTCAAACTACTGTATTTTGTCTCTGTGAAACAAAACACTTAAAGAAATTATCAGCCAAAGCTGTTAATCAAATTAACTCTAAACTACAAAGGTGAACTAAAAAGAAGAAAAGAATGTGAGATATTTTACACTTAAAGCACTGAACAATAATAAGCTTCCACCTGTTAACATATAAATAATGCTGTTAAGAATATGATGTGCTTGACACTGTGCCATGGATTTCATAAGCCTATGCAATTTCTTATCTGTCAAGAAGCACTTTTTAGCTACTGCAAGAAATGTAAGAAGGAAAAAGGGGAGAAAGATAGATGAAAAAAGTATACTGCATTAAGGCTTGAATGAGATTGTGAAAATCCAGTCACTTGACTCCTTTACCATCAGGCTACATATATTGGAAAATATATAAAAGCCCAACATTGCATCAGGAAATGGATTGTACTGAGTGACCTCACAGAACTTTTCCATCTGTGCCATTATTAATATGATGCAGGCAGCGTAAAACAGAGCTGGCAAAGCAATATGTGTTCTCAGGGATGATGGATATGAAGGGAGAAGATAATGCTGATAGAAACAATTACTTGGTATAACAAGAAAGGGGTTTTGTAAAAGTGCTATGATGTAATGAGGAAGATAAGTTGATATTCCTAAAAGTCAAATTATTAGATTTGTAGAGCTGAAAAAGTAACATGATGGAAGATTTTCAAGCTGAGCAAATAAATTGGAATGAATAATTTACCTGATTCTTTGCTCAGAAGACGTTCTATAAACTAATGACACTTTCTCCAGATATTTTGCTTTAAATTCCAGATTTCCACGATTTTCTACAAGACTTGGACTATGTGAATTGATTGAAATGTTTTACTGTACTGGATATGTGAAATTCACATTAGTTTTTGAGCTACATGTGCTAGACAAAATTCATTTAGTATTTTCTTATGGCTCATGAATCAAGTGATATTTACAGAAAAGTGAACCTCAGGTCCTCAAGACAGCAATCAGAGCAAAGTTTATCCAGAACTTAAAAAGTAACACATTTACTGTAGTAGGCCCCTGGAGGACAAGCATGATTGTTTATTCAGCAAGCCTGTTCAACAACCTGTAGTGTTTAAAAAAAAATTATCTTACAGAATTTTTTCCCAGGTAAAAAGGTGACCTGCACTACAGTAGGTGCCCAGAGGGAAATTTAAAGAGGAATGGATGTTTAGTCCATGTTGTTGATCAAAATTTTTAGTCTAATTAGAAGATGTGTCAGAGGACAAGATGTTTTTTGATAGAAAGTAATTTAGGGTAACTGAGGATCCAACAGTTACAGTGACACTGTGTGCTACACAATGCTGAGCAAAGCTTGTGCACGCTATACAGCAACTCTGTGGACACTGTAGGACAACAAGAGGAGAAAAATATAATCATATTCAGCACAATTCCATCTTAAGGAAACTTCAGGTCGAGCAAGGTCAGCCAAGTGACACCAGTGACAGCCTGAGGTCCCATTCAGTGCCTCTGTCAGGGAGACACCGCGCTGCTCCTCACACAGTGAGCAAGTCCTCCCCTCCTCCATCATTTTTCTGACACTGTGGCCTCAATCATTTGCCCTGTCAACTGTTTAAGCCACCCCAGCTGGGAGCCTCGGTGAGAAGAGCCAGAAGTTCATCTCTGCTATCAACATTGTGAGCAAGGTCAGCCCAGGGAGAAAGCAAATTACTGCAGAACTTTTATTTTCAATGCCTTAATCCTACCATTGGTCTGCACTGTCAACCCCTTGGGATTCTAAGAAGAAACAGGCAAAGTACAGACTACCTTAAAGAAAAAGTTCTCCTTTGCTGAAGTGCCAGTTTTGCTTGCCACAGCTGTACATTATTGCAGACTGCAGACACATTTCCCCTCTCAGCCTGTATTTTCAGTGTGATGTTCAAAGACAAGGGCAACTGCTCCCTGTGAGTGTTGAGAGCACATCCCATCCTGCAGGAGCAGTGGGCTCGGGGGGCTCTGGGCTGCAGGCTCTGGCCCTGGAGCTGCCCCTGCAGCCACCCTGCAGTGACAGCACATCCTCGTCACTGAGCCTGGGCTGTGTCAGCAAAGCCAGACTGGCACAGTGCACAACATCCTTCAACTCACCAGGTCTCAGGAAAATCCTGCTGCTGTGGCTTCAGACAAACTCCTCTGGTAACTGAATATTCACCACCCACTGGATAACCACGCACACCTGTGCCCTTACACAGCATTGCTGTTTGAGAGTAGGGACGTCTCTCAAGATGACAGCAAACCTCATTATTAAAATGAGAGGAAGGCTTTGGTTAATTTTTAGCATCCATATCGCTAATTGTTAATTTCTAATAGCTGCAAAATATGCTATGGCTGACAAAGACAGCTTTGAAATACCAGTATTTTAAACATTAGCTGTTACATAGACTCAGATTAATGTTCCAATAATTGTCCTAGGCTTGCAAAGATGAATTTTTCAACAAACTTGCTTTGGCAATGTCTGGCCACTTCTGCTTTTGAGCGAAGTATTTTAACTGGCATGACTGTTCACAGAAATTCAACACCTAAAGATGTTATGAGAAAAAACTCGAGGGCAATTAATTTTACATTCATAATGAAATTTGTCGACAGCAGAAGTGTTTTAAGTGTTCATTCACCCTGGAATCAGGAGAGCAATAACACCTAACCAATAATAGCTGAAACTACAGCCCTGACAGCGTCTATACAAATTAAATGTTTGCATAACCAATTTGCCATTAATACATGAAATTAAAAATACATTCTAAGACACAGGCATACAAAATTTAATGTTTCTGAATAATTGGTGTAGTTTAACAAAACTATGATCTACACGTAGGCATTGTAGAGCAAAGCAAAAAGGGTAAATCATGGGATATGTTCCGGTTGTTGCAAACTATTATTTCCCCAGAGTCACACACTCTGAAATAAACACTTTCTTTTTGCTATTTTTTGCAAAAACAAGGGAAAGCATGATGCAAGCTGTCAGATTTTTCAGGAAGACAAAAAATCTTTCCGTTTAAATGCTTGTTATTAATCCTTAAGTGTCAAGTTTCAGTAACAGCTATTGCTGCTGCCTTCCATAGCACCGGAGCTCTTCTGTGCTGAGGTTCTGTGTACATGGGAATGCATTTTGGTACATATTAAAAGAAGTGCAGATGCATCTCTGATTGTTTTAGCACAGAAGGGAATTTTTTTAATACAGTTATAATCAGTTAGACATCAGTTAACTGATACTTAAAGTGTACTGAAGAACAAAGCTCATTAAGCTTGCGTGTCATAGCCACAGTTATCCATCAAAGATCATCCAGAATTTTCTTTCAATTCCTGAAAGATCAGATATTTGAATTCATAAGAAATGGGCCTCTAAAGTCTTATATAGCTATTAAAATACAGATTTTTACCCCTACCCACTTTCACTAGCATTTAATTTCATTCCTGTCACTCATTCCTTAAGCAGTAGGTTCCTCTTTAGCAGGACCATGGAGTATATTTTACACCCTGTAAAAATTACATAGAATCACAGAATGGTTTGGGCTGAAAGGGACTTTGACGCTCATCTAATTCCAAACCCCCACCCAGGCAGGGACACCTTCCACTATCCCAGGTTGCTCCAAGCCCTGTCCAACCTGGCCTTGAGCATTCCAGGGATGGGGCATGCACAGCTTCTCTGGACACCCTGTGCCAGGGCCTCCCCACCCTCATAGGGAGCAATTTCTTACTAATGTCCCATCTAATCCTGCCCTCTATGAGTGTGAAGACGTTCCCTCTTGTCACCCTTATCCAAAGTCCCTCTCCAACTCTCTTGGAGCCTCTTTAAGCCCCAGAAGCAGCTCAGGTCTCCTTGGACCCTTCTCTTTTCCGGGCTGAACAGCCCCAACTCTCTCAGCCTGTATCCAGAGCAAAAGTGATCCAGCCCCCAAACTTCTCCCTGGCCCTCCAGGAGACTCTCCCCCTTATTCCAGAACCCTGACCAGAAGAATCCAAATCTCTTTGGAGGAAAGAACTTGGAGAAAACCTTCCTTCAGGAATTAGACTAGTCTTACACCCTTCAGTGCTTTCCAAGAGCACAGAGGGACAGTATCAATACCCCTCCTGACAGGAAACCTGTGGCAGACCATGTCCATAAAGGCTTTCCAGTGGTCATATGTCGCCCTGGTTTTACAGGGCCCCATAAGTTGTAACACTGTAGCTGTAGTTTCCCATGCTTTTTCTGTAAACATGGTCCTTGTTTTTCTTAACTGGCCGGGATTGTTTTGCACTTGTGGAATTGTTTTTCATTCCTTTCCCTGGGGTGGAGAAAGATGATTGACCATGTCTTTGTCCTGTAAACCTTCGGGGGTGTTGATCCTTTTCACCAATCCTTGATTGTCTTTAGAAACATATAAAAATAGGTAAATAAAGAAGGGTGGGCCTTTTGGTCGGTGCTGCCTGGAGATTCAACTGCTGCTCTGAGACCCGCGTGTTTCTTCTGTTGCCAGCTGTACAACAGTCATATGCAAAAACTTCCATAGAAATTTCAGTTGTTTGGATGTGACTTTTGCAGTTCAGACAGGTCAAAGCTTCCTTAACAAGGGATGTGCTTTGTGCCACTAGGTCTCAAATTTGCTTAGTTTTAATAAAGCTGCAGAATCCCATGGGATGCAGCAGTAACAATTTCCAGTGTGAAGACCCCACTGCCCTGAAGCTCCTTTGCATTTCAACTGCCTTGCCACATACCTTGTCAGATTTTGTTAGGTTTTTCAGGTTTCAACCAATAACCACAAGAGCAGGCAGAGGAACAGGGAGGGCAGGAAATCTCCTCACACTTTTAAACAGTTTTTGAGCCACGTTTGTCAGCTGAGTTTCCTTTGCCCTCTGTGCTCAGGGGGGACAATCTTGGCAGCTTTGGGGCAGGAGCTGAGGTGTCACCCTTTTGCTCTGCCAGTCACACGAGCTCCATGCACATTCATTGTCCATTCAAAGCCTGAGTCAATACAGCCATGGCTAAGAACAAAGTCAGGTTGCACAAATATGTGCTGCACATATTCCTCTCTAAAGTTTTCTCTCTAAGGTTTTGGCGTTGTACAAAACATACTAATGATCTCACAGTTCCTGTAGAGCCTCTCAAAAGTGCCTCCATTTTCAGGTTCAGTACATGACATGTGCTTTTAGCTGGAGATTTAACAGTTATTAGATTGTCTGCAGAATTGATAAAGAGCAATGATTTGATATTGCTTGTCCTTAAAAAGTAGTCTTTAATGAAACACACTCATATAAGTGAGAGTGAAAAGTCTAAAATGTTATTTATACTAAAGTTTGCTGTGATCTACTAAGTTTATATTAGTTTTATGAAGTGCATGCTATGATAACTATTCTTGATATCCTGTTCTGTTTTTAAAAACAATTTGCATTGAGCAATTTTTCTCACCAGCTCAGTTTAATGTAAAACTTTATTTTAATTCTACTGAAATGAAATTTTTGCATATGTAACAAATTTTGTCTCCCAGGTTTTAAACATTAAACTATCTTGAAACTTACTGTTTTCTGAGAAATGAATATTTTTGAGCTGATAAATTTTCTTCCTGCCTGCAGCATTTTAAAATGCAGTGACAAGTCAACAACTCAGCACAGTATCTTTGCCAGAATTTATGGCCACAAAGCTCCACCACACCAGAGATTACTTCAATCTAACACAATAATTACAATGTGATCCCTATTATTTAAAACACTAGACATGCAGCATTTCTTGCACACACGTTATTGGCATTTAAAGAGGAGCTTCACTCATGTACACAGATTTTGTATAGCCTCTACTACTTTTGCATGCCATGTGTCTGCTCTGCTGGGTTTGACCAGGAGGAGCTGGTCATCCACAGGATGGTCCAGTGTCCTGGACAGGCTCAGTTTCTCAGCTGAGATCTGGCAGAATCTGGCCAATGAAAGGGAAAAAACCACACCTTGCTTCCCTAACCTGCAATTAGCAGCTCTCTAAGACTTTTGCATACCTATGTTAAGAGCCGTGCTCGGATCACGTTTTTAACACTTTCTGTCAGACTCTATTGACATATTTGGCTCTATGACCTTTCATGATTTGATTTTGAAGGCAAATTTCACCACCCTCAGGAGAATTGCATTCTGGAAGTTGCCAACTGTAGCTGGAAACTTCTGTCAGTGTGACTGTGCTAGAAACAACAAAGTGAAATATAATACCAGCTGGGTTCGAACACTTAGAGAATGTTCCAATCTAGCATTTCATTCCTCTGCCCAAACAGGATACCCACAGTATGTCTAACAGCTTGGACTCAGCTTTCTTGGCCTGAAATAATTTTGCATCCTGGCAGGATACTTCATTCCCTCCGCAAATCTCTGTCTTTCACTTAATGCTTCCAGAACACCTAATTTTTCACACCACACTTTGCTCATTATTTAGGGGATCCTACATTTCCAGCAGGGAGAGCAAAATAATTTGAAATAGTATTGCATTATAATGTGCCTGTGATTTTAAAAATGCAAATAAACTTGCTTTTGGGAGAATTTCAGACTTCAGCTTTTACTAAGCTTTTGATTCATCGTGAAATCTGCTTTCAGTATGAAGATTAAAAGTTGTTCTTTTAAGAGAAGAACAAGATATTATATAACAAGAGAAATAACAGATATTGCAGGGTTGATATGGGGCACAGCTAGGTTCTGAAACATTGCACCAAATAATGTTAATGTATAAATAAAGGTAATGTATACCTTTAATTTCTCCAGTTTAATTCCAATCTGAATTGAATCAAAATGCTCTTGGATTCACCACTGCAGAACATCCCTATAAGTAAGATAAACTTTTCTTCTTCTTCTTCTTCTTCTTCTTGTATTCAATGGTGAAAATGATCAACTCTCATTAAACAAAACTTTTGACCTACACTGAACAGAGGATGCATATGAAAGAATAAGGAAAAAAAAGTAATTTATTCCCATTTTAAGTAGTTTAAAGGTAGTTAAAAATGCTAAACTTGGCATACTTTCAACCCAAAAAAATTAAAAATGTGAATCAGTGAAGGAAAAAATAAAGCATGATAAATAAATAAATAAATACTCCTACACACACTAATGATAGAGTAATGTCAAAATCTAATATACTTTTCTAAGCACACTGTACAAGCACTCCTCAGTTATTATGGCCAGATATGTTCCCTAGGATTGTGCCTGCTTCTTGAGCTGAGCAATCACTTCCCATTAATATTTTTACCAGTCCAAATTATTCACTTAACTTTGTTGAAGGATAATGCAAGAAGCTCAAAATCATGACTGACATAAATGTATTCCAGTCATTTGTGGATTAGAGCTTCTTTCTGGTGATTTCCACGAGATAGAGATTGGTTCCAAAAAGACTTATTACCCACACCACATCCTTATGCATAAAGATACAATAATCACAGAATATGGAAAAAAGTGAGGTGGAAAGGGTCTTAGACCATTTAATCCATTCATTGTAGCTTATGATTCAGAAAGAAATTTGCATAACCTGCTCTAAAAGACTTTCTGTGTAATGATGCTTCCTCAGTTTCCCAAAGCAATATTTCAGTGCTTCAGCTCTCTTACTGACAGAAAAGGGTTTTATATAATAAAAATTTTGCCTCAGAATACATTCTTCACTTTTCCCAAATAAATATCAGCATACATCTTCATTTCTCTTTGCAGTGGCTGACTACATATTTAAAGAGTTTTGATGAGTCTACTCAGTTTTCACTATTCTAACCCCAAAAATGCCAGTTCCTCTCCTCTTAGGAAATATTGAGTTTGCTATGTATGATTATCCTTTATTATCTCCCAGCCCTTCTCCAACCACTCACAGTCCTTTTTTCAGGTACAATGCCCAAAACTAAAACAAGTGCTCTTTACAAAAAGGCTGTGTTTGATGTTTTAGCTTCATGCTGAAACATATTCCTGAATGTCCCTCATTTAAACAGAAGGTAATAAATGAGATCTCAGTGTATGTACAGTATGTCTGCACTCACTCAAAGCTCAGCACTGCTAACATGTGCAAGTCTGCAAAGAGCTTTTTACCAGATAATAGACTTATATACTCAAATTCAACCTGGGACATCATGAAAGAGAGCTCTTCTTGCTCAACTGTTTTAGAGTTGATCCTTTTGTTTAATTTATGTGAGGAGATAAGATTTGTCAAATATCAGTAGTAAATATTTTCCTAGATTTTCTTAAATATTGCTGTTGTGCAGGCAGATTAATAAGTATTTTCACTCCTGATTTATAAACTCCTGTAAAAAGAAAAAAAAAACTCCATACAAACAAAAAACCTAAACAAACAGAAAAAAAACCAAAACCAGAAAATCTAATGACCTTCAAGTGGCAAATTTTTTCCACCTACACATTTGAAAAATATTGTGTGAACACCTTTTCTTACTTTTAACAGCAGGAACGCACTCTGTACTGCAAAAGTCAGAACAAGTTATTATGACTTGCTGGGGAAATAGAGGGATATTACAAAACAACTTCCTTTACTGATTTTGCACTTTGCTCACACTCTATATATGTAGTTCAACTAGCACTGTGAAAGGGAAAGTGCTTCTTTGACACTGCCACATGCTTATTTGTTGAAAGGATATTTCTCAATTAAAAAATTTGAAAGCAAACATTCAAGAAAACCTTGATGCAGTTTGACACTATCATAAACCCCATTTTAATTTATATTTAATTTATATGCTTTCTTAAGTTCTTTTTTCCAGCACTGTCTCAATAAATCAGTAGTTATTAACAGTTTCAAGCAAATAGGAGTTCATTCAGGCTTACAGTCACAATGGAATTTTGTGACTCTAGGGGATACATTTTTTAAAACTGGAATAATCCAGAAGCATTCAAGCTAATTCTCTGCATGCTCAGAGAAGTGATAGTGCTCCATCATGCATTTAGCAGTGGTGTTATCCAACCTTCACCAGCCTATGGCATGCGTGCAATTCAACACCTAAAGCATTACAAATGCTGAGTGAAATCAATTCTCTAAAAGTTCACATCTATGTTTTATATGCAAGCAATTCTTATTTTTAATCCTCTGTTTAGTCACTTCTCTCTTGCATATAAAGAAATTGTTTACAACTTCCTAAACAAATTAAAATCAATCATGCGTGTCAAACAATTCCAAATGACAGCAGTTGTGCCAGTAACTTGAGGCATTTTGAGCACGGATGTTGTCTGGAAGCAGAGGAGGCCTTAAAGTCAACAAAATTACCCCAGTTCTACTGGTTCAGCTTCACAGGAGTCAGCTGACTGCCACAGCAAAAGACAATTTGTTCCAAATCATTTTAATGCTATAGAGACACACCAGTAATGTTATCTTGGGCAGAAAGGTACCACGGAGTCTGGCTGAAAGCATCAAATAGCATTTGCACTTAGTGTGAAAAATCTAAACCTACTCTTCTTTCACACCCAAAGTCCAGCCTCTTAAAGGAAATGTATTTTTAGCCTTATCTCAAAGAAGGGCAACTGAGCAGTTTCCTACTGCAGCACGGAGTTTACATAAGGATGATTCCATCTCTGAGTGCTAATCAAATGTCATTTGTAAATGATCTGAGGACATTATGAAGGCTTGCCTCTGTGCAAACTGAGATCAGCTTTGTTACCTTCCAGCCATAGTTATGAATATAAATATTGTCCTGTGTGCATGTAACAGTGACTGAGGCACTGATTAATGTGTTTCTTTTTATGCCATAAAAGGCCAGGAACTAAAAATACCCTGGGAAGGCCTCTTCTTCCACAGAGTTTAATAAACTCCTTTCAGCTCTCATTCACATAGATCTGCAGGCACTGTACAGATAAACAGGATCCACAGAGCTTCCATGCTGAAAAACATGAGTATTTCCTAGTTCCTAAATACCAACCCAAATCCAGCATTTGTTTCACACACTGTGAGCATCAAGGTACAACTGTACCCTCTTCAGAAAGACCAGCAATTCCTATGAATTCTCTTAGACTGGGACTTGAGTAAGGGCACAGAAACTATTTCAGAGCAATACTTTGTTAAATGAAAAATGGGGAAACAGGAAATTGTAGCAAAATCAGCAATTCTGATCAAGTTTAGATTTCTGAAAATACCTCTCAAATTCATTACTGTATTTTGAAAATACAGACTTAAAATACTTTTCTTTTCCTGTGAATTCTGCTTTATCTGAATGAAGGGTATAAATGAGGAGTTTGAGGTTATTTGCTTTACTTAATGCAAAGGTACTTATCTCCTCCTGTGGAGGCAGGAAATGCTGGCATAGGAACAGAGAAATTAAGTAACAGATACTGCTTCTACCTTGAGTGGGCAAGTACTAAGGATTTTATCATTATGCAGTTGCACTTTGTTGAATCCCAGTGTCCTGACATGGCTTTTACAGAACACCATAGCCTGAACTCTGTGAGATATCTTTTGCTGGTTGTTTATGCTCTCTTATATGTATTTACACAACACTGCTTCTGTCATTGATTTTTTCATATCTGCTACAGAATGTCAGATGACTTAACAAGCTGCAGAGTCAGATACTGCTTATTTCAGATAGAGCATAATAAAGGGAATAGGGCTTTTGGTCTGTCTTGCTCCCCTGCCCCCAAATTTCACATTCAGAGAACTACAGCTCAACCTAGTAACCTTAAGTTTAATACATGGAATACCATAAATAATTCTAAAAAAATATTGCTATGCTTCAATTGATTTGAGCTCCAATTTATTTTATCACTAATTGGGACTTCTGACCTTCATTCCAAGTAAAAACATTAAAAAAACATTCTGACCTTAAAGAGATACTAAATAAATCAGTTAATATATTTTTATCTTAAAACTGCCACAAGGACTTCACCTTCTAAAGTCAGAGCTTTGAGGAACAGATTCTGATCACTTTTATACTTGTTTTATACTGATATTGTTTCATTATGCTCAGAAGTGTCTCACTGCTGGACACGAAAGAAACACTCAGACTTCTCAGCAACAAGTCAGGACCACCCAGGCAGGACCAAAAAGGGCCTGCCTTTCTTTATTCTCTCATATTTATATCTTTCTTAAGACAATCATGGATTGGTCAATGAGGTTACCACCTCTACAATTTCAGTGGGCAAAACATAGTCAATCATCTTTCTCCACCTTAGGAGAAAGGAATGAAAAACAATCCAGAAGTTCAAAACAATCTAGGCTGGTTACAAAAACAAGGACTGTGTTTATAGAAAATGCATGAGAACTTCTACTACAGAAATAAAAACATAGAACACTGCAAAAAGCAGGGCGACACAGAAGAGCTCATCCTGTCTTACAATACCATGAGATCAGAATCTGCATCTCTGCAGTCTTCTACAAATGCAAAGAAAAGCCAAAAGAGAATGTGCCTTGACTCATTCCTTATATTTGCAAAGGAATATCAGCCTGTATCCAAAGTGCCTCAGCTGTCTGGACTTCACCCTAAGCACAGGTTTCCATAGGCAGCAAGGCCTTGCACACAACAGCCAGGATCAGAATCCCAGGGCAGGGCTGACTTCTCTCTCCAGCATTTGATGTTTGACAAAGCAAGAAGGTTTAACTGAGGTCACCTGGAGCAGCCTGTGCTGGACTCGAGGGTTGGGCAGGTAACTATTTGGGACTGGCTGCATGCAGACTCAGAGATAAGCATCAGTAGAGATCAATATAGCAAAAGCAAAACCTCAAGAGTTAAGAAATCATATAGCAGCAGCTTAAAAAAAAAGAAAAATCAATTTATTTTTTTTTCCTACCCAGAAAGCTACTAGCAAGATTTTATTTGGGTCAATGCCACTCAGACTTTTTAAATCACTGTACCTTCTTGGACCTTATATCATACCTATTGCTTCTACTGTCTCTTCTCCTCCCCTTTTCTCTCAAAAATGAGGGAAGCTAACAAACCAGAACCAAGTGTAACTCAGATTTCTTCTTTGGAACTGCAGCTTTCCACTAACCTTCACACAGGACTCTGACCATGAAAGTCAGTGTTTTGATGTGTAGGTCTGCCATGCTGCAGCCGGGACTGCAGGGTAGGCTGTTTTACATTATTATTATCTGTAATTCTGGTTGCTATTGAAATAGATTGCCCATTTTCATCCTATTGAATTAGGCAGATGTAATACAAACTGGAAATGTTTGCAGTGTGTCCTAGGAGAAAAATTCCTCAGATGAGGAGTCTTCCGTTTTCAGAAATATTAGAAATATAACGTGGAACCCATGGAAAAATAAAAATCTTCTGCTTTATAGCTTCCCCATTGGTGTTTCATCACAGGATTTAGTGAAGCCAAAAAATGTAATTTAGAATGTATTAGAAAAAATAGGTAAAAAACACTGAAGAAAACTAAGAGTCAAACAAGTTGAAAAAAAATTTATTGCTGTAGTATTTTCTACATTCACTACCTTTACAGGTCTAGAAAAAGAAGAAAACATATGATCTCTGAAAAACATTTTCTTCTTTCCCCTTCCCTCGTTCCTACCCAACAAAAAGAAGAAAATCAAAATTATCAGCACCAAGTCCAACACTGAGACTCGGATTGGAATTTCCTCTCTATAAATTAAAGTACCCACAGATTCGGCTGATATTTACATCAGTGCCAAGGGAATGGAGGAGAATTCACTTGAGGAACACCCAGCTGCAGAACAGCCAGCTGTTCTCAGAGCCCTGTGTGAAAGCCAGAGGCACCATGGAGGGCTCAGCACAGATTCACAGCTTGGGCAGCCAGGGTGACACAGCTCTGCTGAGAAGGGGCTGAGATTTCAGCTGGGGCAAACCCAGAAGTTTTCCTGCAATCCCAAACAGTGACAGCCCTAAACCAACTAAACAGGCAACTAAAGCAGCTTCCTCCAGAGCACTGGTAATCACATTCAATACACATCACTTAACCATTAGCTTAAGAAGCTTGCAGATTCACAGATATCATCTCTTCCAGCATCAGAAAAATTTAAGATGTAGAAAAACATCTCACTGTGTTCTGATTTTCACCCAGATTAAATGACAAGTATTTTTAACTCACCCAACTAGTTTTCTCCTGTAAAGAAGAGTTTTTCTCCTATAAATAAAAAGCTTAAAAGAAAGTTTGCAGACATCAATTTGTCGCCAAAAATACAGAAAAAACTGCTTCATATGCTGCTTATAAATAAAATTCTCTCTTTACCAGACTATTCATCTATCTTCTGTTTTCTTCCTATCCACCATCCAGGGCTCCTGACACATGATTTGTGTAATTCCAATTATTCATCTGATAGCCCACAATGGCATGCTCTCAGCTATTACACTCTATAAATTGTGCCTTTGTGTAAATTACACATCACCACAATTCCTGTCTCATGCATTCAGACAGGCGTCTCTTGATTCACTGTGTCTTTGATTTGAGTGCTTGTATGATGCTATGTTTTCTTCCATAACTAGAATTTTCTTTCTTTTTTCTCCTTCAAACTTATCCCGATTACACTTTTATTTCTCTTTTCATATTATTTGAAATTTCCAGAGCAAGAAAGACTATGGGTTGGATGACTGAACAGCATAATGAAGAAAAAGGGAAGTGCAAAAAGCAGACATGGTTTGGATGAGCTGAATTTTAAAGGCTAAAACTGATATGCTGTTGTGGTGGTGGTATAAGCATAATTGCAACATTTCCTGAAGACATTTATTTTATCTTCACCGCTTTTTATGATCCAAAGTTGTATCATCCCCAATCTCAAACACCCTTAAATATACCAGCATAGAAGCCATGCTCCTGTCCTTTCCTCCCTACCTGCCCTGCTCTGGTGGCACTGGGGCAAAGCACAGCCCCCAGAAGGCCCTGAAGCAGGTGAGAGCTCTACGTGGCTCCCTGCCAGCCCACTCTCTCCTCTGGACATCCCCTGCCAGCCCATCCTCTGCTCTGGACATCCCCTGCCAGCCCATCCTCTCCTCTGGACATCCCCTGCCAGCCCATCCTCTGCTCTGGATATTGACTCTGTCTGGAGAAGCAGCTCTGCTGCAAAGGTGTGCAATGGCAGGAAGGGCTGAATCAGCTTCACTGGCAGAGCTTGTTCTTCAGTGCATGCACCATGTGAGATGGTTTGTGCTGGGAATAAATCTAAGGGAAGGTGGTTTGATGTGAGACTGAGCAGAGGCATGCACTTCACACAATGTGACAGCATGTAAAGACCTTTATTGCATAGTGAAAATTCCTTAAATAGCATCACACAAACAGGATATAACATCAGATAAATAGGAAATGGTCCACCACAGTGTTCCCCAATCACCTATTGTGAAATATCATGTATATCCAGCCTGTTAATCACTGTGGGATGATAAAGGTAAAATCAGGTTATGTCATCAGCTCCTCGATGTCTTCACTCCAACAAGAGATTTTTACAAGACTAAAGAACTTTACAGTTTTCATAAAAGCTGTATAACTTGTAGCAGAACTATCCCTTGAACTGAGCACAAGTACTAATTGCACCAATTATTTCTCCCTGAATGACAAAAGTGTTGATAAATATGTCATTATAAAGCTTCCTTACAGTGCTACCCCCCCTAAAAAAGAAAATGGGAGCTTTATTTCTAATTGAACATTACTACAGGTTCTTTTCCCCCACACTTTATAACAGACCTTGTGTAATCATGACTATTCAAATGTCTCTTAGCTACATCTCTGACAAATGATTTATGGTACCTGGAGAGCTACTGCAGGTGACTCTCCTCCTCTGCATGATATTTAGCTATTAAAACAAGATTGTGGTTTGTTTAACAAGTGCAGAGGAAGGGAATGAGCAGTTTCTCATTTACTTACTCACTTTGAGGGGAATATTTCCTTCCCAGGAGGGGCCATTATTTATAGTGATCTGAGGCATCCATATTTCCACCAGTAAAGGACAGAATTTAGAGTCATTGCTTAGCTGATAATATTAATAGCATTTGAGATTGAAGCTGAGAAAGGTGCAAATAACTTATCCTTCTGATGAAACAGTGGTTGGAAGGGATAAAATACTGTAGGAATTTGTGCTGAAAAGGAGCAAGGAAAGCTTTACACAGGTGTGCAGAACAGGTATTAAAAGGACACTATTTAACATGTGATTTCCCTATTCATGTTTTTCAAACAGTTGACACTGAATCCTGCACAGAGAAAATATATCAATTCCTTTAAAGTTGAATTTTTCCCCCAGAACTCAGAAATCTTTCTCAGCA
Organism: Drymodes brunneopygia; assembly: GCA_013400955.1. Classification (NCBI taxonomy): domain Eukaryota; kingdom Metazoa; phylum Chordata; class Aves; order Passeriformes; family Petroicidae; genus Drymodes; species Drymodes brunneopygia. The sequence continues at coordinate 147,188 of VZTZ01016279.1, forward strand.
TCTTTTTCATTACAAAGTCTGTGATTAACCACCACAGGCAGAATATTGTGGCTGAGAACATAAGCTGGTTTAAATCAGCACCAGCCTTGTGAAGTTGTTCAATAATGTCAGTTTTAAGAGACAACCCCCCTGTCATTAGGTGTGTAAAGCTGCATTATCCTTTTGGCACTGTATCACTAGAAATAATAATGTACAGGGCTGGCCAGCCAGGAAAATCCTTGCCTGCTTTTAATATAGGCCATATATCCTGGTAAGAAAAAAGGCATCCAAAACACTTTAACAGAGCTTGCTGCATTAACCAAGCACAGAATAGAATAAAATGTAATTCTGTGGAACAAAGCAGAAGTGTTGCTTTGCTTCTCCATGGTAAACTGAGTGACAGCTCTTGGAGTGCTGAGTGCCACTCCCTGGGAGGGGACAAGGACACGGTGACACAACCAGGGGAACTCTGCTGATGTGAGTGGGGCTGCAGCCTCTGTGCTGAGTGGGGATTTCAGACTGGCACTGGCCACCTGTGAAATCTTCAGCTCAAAACATGGAACCACATCGAATTTACCTTGGGACACATCTTGACAGCAAACTCAAACATGAGTTAAATCCTTCACAGAAATATTATTGAGGTGGCATATTGATAGCTGGTTTGGGTGGGTTTTCATCACTGTAAAAGTGTCACAGATATACAAACATAGAAATTGATGCAGGGCAAATCATCCTTTTTCCACCATAAAATACACTTCCTTCTGAGAGCTGATTTTTCATAACATTGAAGCAGGTAAATATTTTTTATATATAAGCAAAATAAAAATAAGCAATTTTTCCAATAATAAACCTTTTTATCTCTGGAAATAGAGCACTGAGAAATTATTTCTCTGTTGACATTAGCTAACCCAATGAAAAGTGGTGATTATTTATCAAGTAATTTTGTTATATTTAAGTGAACAAAAGCTTGGGAAGTATGCTTCTATTGAAAGACAGAAATAATTCTCTCCCTGAAACAATTCTATTCTAAATATATAAAAATGCACAGAAGAGGCCAATATATCCACTTTTGTACCTGAAAATATTTTTATCAGCAATTAACCACTCCCTTTTGAAAAATATAAGCTTAGACCTCAAACTCAGCTCTGCTTTTCCCAAAATTGTTTTATTTTAATTGCTTGAATTAATTGGGGAAAGGAGAGATCAGGGTTATTTTTAAGAAATAGCATGGCTTGGAAAAGCTATGTATGTATAACTAGTCATACATGCCACCAGTACCTGATACAATTAGCCCACTAAAAAAATTAAAAAGACAGGAAAATATGAATGGAGATGTTGCTGTAAGAGCCACCATTTATCAAGCACACAAGCTACTGCTCTTGGCTGCCAGGAGTCACTGCCAAAATCAGGAAAGAGGAGATTCCAGAGGGCTGCAAGGACAGCACTTGCCCTGGGAGGGTTGGGGGGGTGCCTGGTGCTCCTGCAGGGGAAGCAGTGACTGGACTTAGGAGGGGAGAAGCTAAAAATGGGATCAAGGTTTAAACAGCCAGATACAAGGTACCAATTAAAGAGCATGTCAAGGGAGAGGAATAAAACACTTTTCACCCTCCTTTGGGGCCAGGAATCTGTTTGCTCCATTACCCAGACTGTTCCTTAGGACACCTTTTTTCCTTTGTGAGTGACAACCTCTGTTCTGCCCCTCCCCAAGTGACAAAATGAACACCACTGGGGCAGGTACCACCCCTGGCTGTGCACAGCTGTAAGGGGAAGGATTTTCCTTTGGTATCACTTATAATCAGGAAAAGATCATCTACACAACTGCCTGCCAGGCCGGGAGGAAATGGCTTTGGCATGAGCTGGGGGAGCAGGGGACTTCCCCTCTTCTCTAACAGGTACATTAATTATATCCTCTCCTGCAGCTCCAAATGGAGATGAGCAGAGACAATCTGATCATCTGACTTAAACTTGTCAACTGAGAGGAAGAGCTTCATGTTAGTAGACGGGAAATAAATATTGAAAATATCCTTTTGCACTTGCAGGCAAAGGCAAGAGTTGCACAGTTCTTTAAGTGAAGCACTTTGTGTCAATATCAGTGGAAATTAATGAGCTGAGCAGCCATCCCTGACCCCACAAGCCAAAGAAAAATTTCTAGCTTTGAGATTATTTCTTCTGGCTACTCTATAACACCTGCATGGAGACTGAAATGCAAAGAAATCCAGACAAATCTTGACTCATAAAAAGCAAGATGTCAGATTTTAAGACCTGTCAGATGGCATTATCATTTGCAGAAATACTAAACATTTAATAACTTATCTACCTTCAAATTTGAATCAATCCATGACTATCCCACTACAATGACCTTGTGGGCAAGTGCCTAGATGGAATATGGTATTCACAGGGGCAGGTTATGTCACTTTTTGCAGAGGATTCTCCAGTACATGATGGAAAGGAATAGTTCATTTCTTTGTGGTGTTACGTTTGGGGTTTTGTTTTGTTTTTAAATTAGAAGCAAAATATTATTCTCACTGAAAATACCTAAGGAGCAAGACATTTTGAAAAACTCCCCATTACAAGGAAAGGTTTCTCTGAGCATTTCAGATCATCTGAGCTGCCACAGGCTACCAACTCTCATGTTCATTCCAAATCTAATTTTTTTATAATACAGTTCTGGAAGTGTTGGCTATAGCAATCCTTAGAACAAAAAAGCATGAAAGATTTCTATTTATTTCTGGATTCTACCCTTTGGAATTGTAGCAAAAGCCAGGAAAACAAAGCATCCCTAATGCATCCCTGTAATCTCAAGGAACAAAGGGAAGAGGATGCCATAGACAAGAGGTGTGAGCCCTGTCAGAATGCCTGAGGTTAACGACATTGTGAAATAAGCATTGGCATAAACAAGTCAAGGGAAGTGCTTCACATTTAAATTCCTTGAAGCATGTGGCTTTTTCTGCTTATATATGTGCACACATGTAAAATCAGAGTTTTCCAAGGACAGGCGCTTCAAGGAAGCATTTTAATTCTAGAAACCTTTGGTCTTAGTCTGTCTTTTAAATCTTCTGAATCTGTGGCTAAACAAGTACATTAAATCAACTTTGAGAGAAAAAAACAAACCAAACCAGTCTATTTTCAAGGAGACTGAAATCTTTTCCAAAGCTGATTTAGTAATGCAAAAAAACAATTAACCCTTATAGAAAATTGTGATCATGACAAAACTTGGCTCCAAGCTAGACATTGTGGTTCTGTTCAGGCACAGAAAAAAAAGATTCAGAGATAATTTTACAAGCAATGTGTCAAAGACAGGCAAGATTTCATTATCTATTTTCTCAGCATTGTATCCTTACATGTTTGTTATTATTTTCTATATAAACACAACTAATTAATCTGGAGAATTTAAAGTTTCACAGAAACATAATTTTGCAGTCAGAGTAAAGCTACCACACCTAAATGAAACATGACAAAAAGAATGTCTAAGCTTTAAGAAACATAGCCTGGGGAGTTACCAGAGATCTGATGGTGTAATCAAGCCTTGAAAAAAAATCTTATAAAGAAGCAAAATAAATAAATAAATAAATAAATAAATGCTTAAATAAAATTGGAAATGCTATTGATCATGAATTTGGAAAAAAAGAATGTAGACTCATCCTCCTAAGTCCAGAATACGAGAACCCAAACAAAGCCAAAAATTCCTTCATTATCTTTTCTGCACTTGCACCTCAAACGGGCATTTGAAAGGAGCAGCATCCCCAGAGCAGCCCCACCCCAAATGAGAGCCCTGACCTTGGGTCCCTCTCCTAACCCAGTCTGGTTCTGGTAAGACACAAAAGCCACCATGATAAGAAAGAGAGAGAGCGCATTTACGAATTTCTCTAATCTCTTTAAAGTTTTTCAACAGTCCTAAATTAAATCCCTTTCACCCTTATCACTTTATCCGTCAGAAAATCCGGAGGGTATTTGGATTCAGACGTCCATAGCACCAAAGATCTTTCATTACAACACACAAACAAGCACTTTTATTGAACAAGAACCCAATTACTTAACCCAGTTTCAGATTTCATTCTACCCTGCTGCTTCCACCTCGACATGGACCTTCTAATCTCTTCTGATGGGCACTGCTACATTTCAGTTCTGATACACAGAGATGATTCCTAACCTCCCTTGCAGAGAGCTACTGATTAAATAAACTGAGATGCCCATCTCAGCTTCTTTGGACCAATGAATAACAATGAGGAAATAAAGTTGGGAGACAGAGACCTTTTTCCCTTTAATATGAACAGCATTCAGAAATAGACAGAAAATGAGGGAAAATAATTCAGTAAAAGAAGCAGGAATGGAAACAGCTAAGTGTTTATTGTGCCCTGTATAAATGATTCATTTATTTTATCAGCTAGAGGTTATGCTTCCTTCTTTTGTTTCTCTACTGTTAGTAAACTGTTTCTTTGCTACTGTACTGGATAAATGATGGTATCACTTCAAATTTGCCAAGCTGAGGGTTATGAATATTGGAATGCAAAGACTTCAACCTGCTCTGCAGAAGAACTCCACTATGAGACATGAACTCCTGCTACTCTTTCTGGCCCCAAATGGTGACAGAATCATCACATGTTGCAAGCATCTACTACCCAGATCACAAGCATAGAGATGAAAGTTTGTTGCTAATGAACTCAGGAAACTACACTAAATACACTTAGAAAAAAAGACGGAGATCATTATAGGAACAAATGACCTCTCTCCAAATCAAATCAATTATTAGAAAAAGGTTGTTAGAGCCAGACCTCTATTACCTTCAATAACCCCTGGTCTCCAACTCCATGTGTTGGATGCAACACTCCTGATAAAGGAAGGTGCAGTTCCCCTGCTTACACAAACTGCCTGCTTTCTAATTCAGTGGCCAGCGTGCAAAAACACAAGAATCTGAACAATGACAAGGAGCCATTGTAAAATATTACAAATAAGGACATGGATATCAACATGGAAAGCAAAAAAGAAGAGCTGGATAAGAACAGAATGGGAGAGGAGAGATCAAAGCAATGCAAAGAACTAAATGTGATCAGTGATAATGTAATTATACTGAAGAAGTAGGAGAGCTCTAATACCACTCATGTCAGTCCAGGGGGAGTTACCAAACACTGGTGAGCAGGATCACAGAGCCTCTATGATCAATTCCCTTCAATTACTGTAAGATTCATATTGCTATACTATTTCTTCTGAGGAAAAAAAAGAAAAAAGGATTCTACAGTCTGACCATGCGTTTCTGAAAGCAATTTTAAAACAAGGTTTAGAATCAGAAAGCAAATGTGAACAGAGTCTAAACTATTTTATCTATGGAGGAACTTCTTTGCTTCTATCAAAATATCTACTTATCTCTGCTACTGCTTTCATACAATTATGTATTTCCAATAAAAATATTAGAAGGAAATGTAAAAATAAAAGTGGTATCCCTATGCTTGTTATGTGTTGACAAAGACCTTGTGTTCTGGCTTTTCCTGCCTCTGGTTACTATTTTGTGCTGACTTGTTTTGTCCCATGTATATATTTGAACTAGGAAGAATTAATGACTTTCTGTATTTAGCTGGTTATAGATGAATATTTTTCATGGAAGAAAACCTAGTTCAACCACAAGCTGCATGGAGGACTTTTTAAGGAAATATTTAAGTCTCATTATTATTTATAATTTCTCTACAGAAGAAATCCTATCTTTTGAAAAAGTCCATCCTCTTCCCTGTATTTCTACTCAAGATCTTTTCAGGCAAAGAAAGCTACATGGAAAATGAGTTTTGTGAACCACCCTTTACCATGATAATGTCTGTCTAAAGACAATTTCCAAAGATGTCTGCTGTCTTTCATCCCTGTGTAAGACATTTAGACAATTATGGGTACATTTGAGACTATCTTCTGTTTACAGGAGTTTGACCCTTTAAGGAGCAGCTAACACAGCTACAACAATAAGACACATTATCATTGCAGATTTGACTGACCCTTGCTTCTGGCCCTAAAGGAAGAAAAAAGGCTTCTCCCAAGCAGAGCTTTGTGTTTGTTAATCACCACGTTGATGCAGACCTCTATTTAGCCTGTATTGCTTACATTTTGTATTACTTGAAGTCACATTTGTTTGCCCTCCTACTCCCTCCATCTTTTTATCCACCATGTAGTTGATGGCACAACCATTCTTTTATTTGCAGAGCAGTTACCTTCTGCATATTCTCCACATGGTAACAGGGGGAAATTTATAGTAGGGGATAGAAAGGAGATGTCATGGGAATAACATTTTTGCAATCACTAAATAGTTAAAAATATGCCTTCCCACCCCAAGGAAAAAAAAATTATTTCAAATTTGACAAGTTCCAACCAGCATTTACCACCTCCCCAGTGAAAATCTATAACCTCCCCCAATGAAAGCAGACTGCTGGTTTCAAATGTGCTGTGTTCTGCCTGACATCTAAGGTAAAAGGAAGCACATCCAAATGCAAAATAGTGGCTACTTTGTTCAGACTCTTTATTTTAGACCTCCATGTAGCGTAGGCAAAGTTTCTGTTATAGCATTCAAGTTGTTTTTCTTCCTTTTGTCATTGGACATAGAGTACTATGCCTTTCATCATATTTGGAAACAAATTACTGCACTTGATTATATTAGTTAAATAGAGGTTGATTGATGTCATCAATGCAAATTAATTATGTCTAGTTAATGTTTCTGTGCCAGATTCCCTCAGCTAATAAAGTGAGAGGAAAATGAAGTGTCAGAGAGGACCATTATCTTTTATTTTCAAGGTCAAGTTGTCAATAAAGCTTTGACATGAACTCACTGGGCAGGGACAAGTCTCATTGAAGGAGGCCTTTTAATCATGTTTATTATTTTTGCCAGCATGAATGTATTACCTGAACCTGTGGTAATAATCTTCACAAGCAAACATTAAGCCAAACACATCTGTTTGTTATCACTGCAGGTCAATGTGAGAAGCTGCAGATCTATTTGTGCATTTGCATCAGAATTCTAACCCACTTGTGTTTGCCAGTGTCAAACACGAGTCTGTAGAGGTGACCACAAGTGTCACTCCTGTTCCATCTGTTTATGTGGCTGAAATATCCTTCTCATCTCCATCGAGTGCACCAATCTGCATGCAGGACAAACACTTCCAGTGGCTTTGCAGACACTTTGTTACCTCCCATTCAGAGGCTTTCCTTTCAAAGATGTAACTTTCAGAGTGGGCATAAATTTACTCAGAAGTTGTGAAAATAACATGAATGAACAGAGTTCATTCCAACTGTTTGTCCCGTGTTTCTGTGTTGAAAGACATGCCTGACATCCCTTCCAAACATATGGCCATACATTGCAAGGGTAGAGTTGTGCATCACACAAAAGTGTGATTTGGTTTCTCTCTACCAAGATTCAAGCAAAGCCACTAAACCATATGGACATCTTTGAATTTGTTTTGCTGTCTCTCTGTCATGGGTCTGTGTTCACAGATTATGCTAAGAGATCAAATGAGACATCCTTTTATTATAACACCTCCCCTCAACAATAAACTAAAAACCTTGAAACAATTCTAGCTAATAAAGACATAAGATGTTCAAAGGATCCACCCTTCAGAAGGATCTCACTGGGCTGTACAGATGGGATGGAAACAACCCAGAGGAAGCCACAGATGAATTTTTCACCTGACTGCAGTCAGTGCATTAAACACAACATGGGATAAGATCTCATAAATCTGAAGCTATGGTCAGATGTTCCCTTCAGAAAGAGCCTTGTCAGTTAAAGGTGTAAATTAATCTCCCCAGCTGACTGCTACTGCAGCTCCTTCCAGAGAGCTGGAGCACTGCCTCTTGTGAGTCCATCCCACCCATTTCAGGAGTTACTGAGGTACCTTTACCTGCTGTGGAAAGCTTTGGAAATCTCAGTGCTGGCTTGAGAGCACGGCCAGCCCCAGACTGGGAACACCAGCACCAAATTCTCTAGCACAGATCAGCAGCAGAGCAAGTTCAGTGGCACATCCCTCTCTTGTGAGTCATTGGAACAAAGGCTGTGGATCTTTTCAGCCTCCCTGCTTCTCATGACTGGATAGAAAAGAGACTGTATGCAATCATGGAGGGTTTCATAACAATATTTTAATTTTTTTCATAATAAAAATATTGATACTCAGGATAATATTAGGCCCCAAGAACTACCAAGGAAGTCACTCTCCTCCTCGCTTTGACTTTGCTGTTACTTTTTGATTAGAATTCAGTTGACAATACAGACTGAAATAGAAAGTACACTCAGATCCTGCAACACAGAGAACTTAAAAGAGCAAAAAAGGAAAGAAAGAAAAAAGTAGAAAACCCCAAGCCTTTCAGGGCAGAACATGCACACATGCTACTCCTAAAAGAGGCAAAAATAACACAATACTACATAGTCTTTATGCCAACTAAGAGTTTTTCTCCCACTTAACCAGTCATTTCTCTGCCTGGTGCTGCACTTTCATTTTGAACCATCCCACTGAAAATATTCTGTTATGACCCTTTTAGGAATTAATAATTCATGGAGGTTTCACTGCATGGTACAGTTCTAAGATTAGATATCACAGAGAGAATCTATTACAGCATAATGTAATAGCCAGTAAAATATATTTAAAAATTACACTATCTTGCTTATAAATGTATTATCTTCATATATATTGTTATACATATACTGTTTCAAGAAGGTGTCAAGAAACAAAAAAAGGGTATCAGGAAGAGGGGTTTGCCCTACTTCAGCACATTATCCTATGGACAGGTTCCTCAAGCAGGAGCATTTGTGTAGATATATGTTGCATGTCCTCACACACAACACATGAACATTTCATCCATATCCACAAACCCTCTGGCTTGTTCAAACAGTGTCATGAAATGAATGCAGAATTTAGGTGTGAAAAAAAGAAAAAAAAAAAAAAGAAAAATACTAAAGTATTTCCCCTCTTGCATTTCTGCAAACACTTTTTAGTACTACTACCTAGAGGGCTGCAACTACAGAAGGCAGTTTTGCCCAGAGGCTGACAAGCTGAATATATTTTTTTGTTTTATTTATTTATTACTTGGAAGTGCTCAGCTGTTAATCAGAACAACTCTGAGATCCTACTAATATCTCTCCCTGCCAAGCAGAATCTTATGGTGTATTTTCATTCTTAATAGGAATATTATAGCAAGAGAATATCAGAGAATATCAGGTTTATTTCACTGTACTTAGCTGGAAATCTGTAGATATCCTGTTCAGTGTAATGTTATCACTATGCAACTATGAAATATATTAGCATGTTTTTCAGTTCTCTTGATTATAATTGACTGCCTGCTAGAATAAACTGGTTTAAAGGAAACTGAAATGTCCCTCCATAACAACATGGGAACCCACATGACTCATTCTCAGTGTTTCCAGCAAAGCAAGAATAAAACCCAGCCATACTTTTGCACTAAGGCTGAAAAAAAACCAAGTACAAAACAAGACACTGTGCACCTATGTCAGCCCCACTGTGTTTACAGTTTTGTAAAACAGGTGCCTCAATGTCAGTGAAGAATTACAACATGCCATAATCACATCCTTCTCCCCACTTTTTCAGTTGCTGACATCACTAATAGCACTGCCTACAATTTAATAAAATTGAAAAGCCATTTTTCCTGCTTTGGAGACACTAAAGCAAACCAAGCCTCGAGAGAGCAGTTAGTGTTTCTCTGAGTCCACCTGCCCAAAGCCACACCAAAGTGTCCAGATCAGCTCTGTGTTATGTGCCCACGAGAAGTTGCACATTTCCTGCCAAACTGCAGGCTCTCCTTGCTGCAGCACAGCCACTCACTGAGCTCCTGCCTCTCCCTTCTGAGCATTTCAGAGTGGGATTTCCTCTGCTCTGCTGGGTTTATCCACCACAGTGAGCAGGAGCACAAGCTGCTGGTGCTGCTATTTCTCTGAACAGGGTGGGTGGACACTCTGGAAGATTTCTTTTGTCTGTTTTCTCTGTTGAAACACATGTTCACTGCACATGGGTTGTATTTTTCTCTTTGAGATTAATTCTAACATTACAGACTGTCCTTTCCTAGACTTAAGTATCATGTTTGTTCCTCCTGTGTGGTTCACCTGCATCTTTGTTCACTGGCACAGCTGCCAGTCTGAAAGCACCCATGTGGCTGTGGCTGTTTTCTCTGAAAGAGTCACCATATGAATGCAAAATATAATGCAATTTGAGTTATCTACACCTATTTTTTTATGGCTTTGTACACCTACAGCTTGAGTTCGGTGACAACCAAGCTAGGCTAAAGAGCAAGTATTCAGAAGCTCTTAGATAAACCAAAATACTTTGAACAAAAATCTCAGAAACTTAGCTTTTCTCTCTTTTCAAGTGCAAACATCACAGTGCAGCAATCTGTCTTCTTTCATTAACTAGTTTGGAAAAAAAAAACCAAAAAACCAAAACTGGACAACAAGCTTCCATCAAATATCAATTTTATTTACCTAGAAATAGACACAGGAGGTTTTAAGTTCCTTCCTGCTCTACTGCCTGTTAATACTTACTTCACCCCAGAGAAGAAGGTGCAGGAGCTTTCCCAGTTCTTGGAAATAATTAAAACCTGAGGGACCAAGGCCCTGAAGTGGCCGCTCCCATGTCCAGGTTAGTCCCAGCTGCAGGCAGGGTTCAACAAGCTGCAGGTTCCTTCCTGGAGCATGGGCCAGTCCCAGCCTGAGAGGAAACCAGAAGGAAACCAGCAGCAGTCCCAGAGATTCCATGGCAGGCAGGGGATGGGGAAGAGCTGGTCAGTCTCCAGCTACAGGTGGACTAATAGCACCTTAATTTGAAAAACTTCTGGGCACTATGGATAGTAAAAGAGGCATACAAACCCAAACAAGTAAGAAAACCTTGCAAGCTTGCTTGGTCTTATTTGCTTCTTTTTTCTGTGCTGCCTGCAAGCACTTGAAAGAAAATGAATGATCTGACCATTTCAAAAGTATTTTAGAGTCAGGGTGTTTAAAATTGGATGCTTGGGTTACAGTATTTTAACTTGAAAGATTAATTAATATTTGGAGAGGGGAAGCTTTTTTTTCTTTTCAGGTTCAGTGCTCAGCTGCTCATTAAGCACAAAATTGCATCTTCAGTAATTGCTTGCAAAAGCTGAGAAAACTGGTAAACATTTCTGTAGTACAAGCAGGAGCACACTGCAAAGCATGGCACGAGACTCCCTCATCTGGGAAAGGAAACAAGAAAAACAATAAAGAGAACAACCCAATATTTTTTAACTCTTCCATATTGAGTATAATCTTCTCTTTATCTGTATGTTCTCTAGCTGGGGGCTAAAGCACTGTGCCCACAAAGTCCACCAGCTCCTGCAGGACTGAGGGCAGGAGGGACCCCAATCTCTCCCCACACCTTTCCACAGGACCTTCCCTGGCACGCAGGTGACAGCAGCCCTGGGGCAGCTCCCCTGAGCTCTGGCACCTGCACTCAGGAGAGGCTGGGAGGGCATTCCCAGCCTGGGAGCACCTCCGGGGCTGGGAAGGGGCAGCAGCTGCCCAGGCTCACAGGTGGAGAGCCCATTCCCACAATTCTAACACAGCTCCAGCTGCAGAGAGTTGGGAAGTATTTCTGAGACAGCAGAGATAAGGAATTCAAACGAAGTGTAGTTGTGATACAGCCAGACAACATATTTCACATGTAAATAGTGTGAATGAGAGCTGATGCTTATACATATAAAATAATTTACATTTTTCTGTAAGACATTTTGGAAAAAAACATAATTCCTGCTTAACTATGAAATATTCTGCTCCAGAAGGATTTTTTGGCTATGAAAACCAAGTGACCTTTCATATTAACATTGATTCAAAATGATATTTTTATTTCATTTTGAAATGTCAATTTGGCTTTTTTAGCCACCAAATCAAAATGAAGTGACATTTTAACTTTAAATTCATTGGAAAAGAACTGTTTGCATTTAAATGCCAAACTGAAATAATAACAATAAAAAAAAAATCTTCTCATTATTTTTTTCCCCCATAACTTTAGAAGCTTTTGTTTCTTACGTCAACTGAAAAATATTGTCCTGGACTTTTGTTTCAAAATTTTTGTCAGAAAATGCTTTGTCTAAGCACCCGTTTTTGCTGCAATTTAAATTTATGGATCAAAAAGACAAGAACATTATTACCATTACTAGCTTCAATGTTCAATCCCCAAACAACCAAGCCTATTCTTTTTCACCTGCTCTGCAAATCACTAAAAAAACAAATTCCAAATCAACTCCCCCATTACCACCCTGCCCCACTTTTAACTACAAGAGAAAGGGGAAATTCTAATAATTTCTCCTGGATTTTGAGAAGGTAAGTTTTATTACTTTTGCTATTAAACTCATAATCCTATTAAGACTTATCTCTCACATGAAATATTTCTCTCTTAAGACTTTTTTTCTTACGTTCAGTAGAAAATTAACAAATAATTCAATGTTTAATACTGAAGCCACATCTGTAATGGTATTTCTTTTAACAACTCATCTTTCCTTTTCTTTTTATTTCATTTTACAGGGGTACTTTTTCTTTTCTCGACTAATTACTTATATATGAAAGATAATCCAGTGCATACGTGGATGCGGAATGAAATTGATGCAGAAGTTGAAAAAAGTTTTAAGACTTCAAAAAATAATCTCCTAATGGAGCAATCCCCAGCAGTGGGAGATCATCACAATGTTCCACTCTCAATCTTGGATCAATACCAAAATTCTTAGACAATTTGAGCCCCTGTGCCTTGGAGTACCCAGCAAGCATTTTCTTGTTTGAGGTGCATCCAAAGCCCTGACCTTAATCTTCAGGTGTTGGATTTGTAAGATCATGAAGCCAAACAATGGAATTGTTCAATGCCACAACTTTCTATTCTGAGAACAATGGCCTTGCCTCCTGTGGCTTTTGGCAACAGTTGAAGTATGACAGGTTTAATGAAAACTGGGGAATTTTCTCTTGTTTGTTTTGGGTTTCTCCTAAATTCTTTATAAATATCTGCACCACAGGCGAACTGATTGGCTGTTTCACTTTGGTCCATACTGCTCTCCCCTAAGAGGAGGCCACAAGCAACCTGAATGTTCTTGGAGAAATAAAAAGCTCAGTCAGGCAGGGGCTGCTCCGTGTGTGTGCATGGTGCTATTATTTGGAGATGCTGCAAAGAGAGGATTATGAATTTAATCTCGTGGAGAAAGTCAAAGAGAAAATGGATTAGGCGAGCAGCTGGGAAAGAAAGCAGGGGGACAAAAACCCAAACTCAACCAACCAAACCACTCCTATGGAACAAGCGTTCTTCTGAGGAACCGCTCTGAGTTTCATTAAGCCAAAGTAAAGGCTGGGAGGAAAGAGGGGGTGGAAGAAATAAAAAAAAGAGAAATTATCATAAAAGTATCCTAATTTCTGCATAGGAACAGCTCTGGAAACAGGTCATTTCTCAGGGCAAATGCCAGCAAACACGCTGCCTGTTTGGGCTGCAGTTCTTGTAGCTCAGTAACGGTGCCGTTAATTGAAGCGCTGACAGCACCTGACTGATAATTGCTGGTGCTCGCCAGGGAGGGTGTGATCCAACCCCTCCTGGGCCATTAGCACATCTTTCTCAGCCCTCTTTTGTTTGGCCCTGGTAGGACTGTGATGGTAAGTGGTGTTAGCTCATTTCCTTATTATTTCTCAAGGATTAAAGCAAATGGTCTTCTCAGTAGAACTTCCCACAATTTTAATTATTGCTTTAAAGTTATTAGTATCTTTTATTCGGAAGCACTTCTATGAAAGTTAGTCATTAGTAGAAATCTTTCATTTTACACAAAAACATGAAATTGTGTCAGTCTTTTTAGGATGGGAGTTCCAAGAGATTGAATTCTAGAAATATAAGCCTATTCCATTATACCGTTAAGATGGTTTATAAACCTTCCCATCTGCTTGGCACAAAAAGATTCTTCTTTAAAAGGCTCAAAGTGGAAATCTGAATAGCATAAACCCAAAATTATTTTCTTAACTATGATCTGTATCTCTTCTCTCCCCCTGGTTAAAGCACAGGACACCACATTGAGGGTAGTTGGGAAATTTTTGGCTCACAAAAAGCAACAGAAAAACATTGCAGCTGTGTTTTACTTCTGGCCTTATCCTAGAAAAACTGGACTGCTGCCAGTTTTTTTGAAAGGAAGGACTTAAGTTTCTTTCTGTGTGATTAAAGCAACTGAGAAAGTACTAAACACCTGAGCATCATATGTAGTTTAAGGAAGACTCACCTCTACCTTTATATAAATCATTCTTAGAATGTGCCTGCTTGTAAACACATGCAAATTCCCTCATGGCCGGGTTCTTCCCTTCTTCCTACTATTAAAAGGCAAATTGCTCACAAATAACGAGGAAAGGACTTCACAATCAGACCAGTGGGCAAAACTGATGAGAGGACTGACACGGGAGAATTGGTGTAACCCTTCCTTCATCCTGCAGAAGGATGTGAGATGCAGGTAAAGGAGGAAACTCTGCCTTGATATCCTGCTGGGAGCAGCTCTCCCTGCACAGATAAAGAATCAGAGTTCACCATAGCAGGAATACAATCCTGGATTGTAACTCGGACATCTCCCAGCCTTTCCTGCTCATCTCACTCCTATTCACAGCAGAGTTCCACTGCAGGGGCTCAGAGCAGGGGCAATCCCTGCCAGACATCCTGCCCTGGGACACATCACTGCTGCCCCCAGGAACTGCAGCCCGGGCAGGACATGACCCATCCTGCCTTAATAAACACACTTATTTATTGCCCTTGACAAGGTATTCCGGGACAGCAAACCCACAGTGACTGTATTTGTCAGGACCAGTTTAACTTTCCTTGAAGTTAACAGTAAAATTAAAAGTTTGTCCCTACAAAAACAAGGAATTTCTGGAAAATGGACTTAACTGGAAATGTTATTTCATTAGCAGATTTCAGTTGAATGGAATTGCACCAATCCTGATGCTTTAATATAGTAATTTTTTAAAATAAAAAATTAGCTACTATTAAAATTATCTTTTTTCTGAAATCTGCCCTTGGAATCTTAAAAGTTGATATATTTCAAATTTGGAAAATACTCATTTTAAGACTGTAAACAATCATTAGTTGTTTTATGCAGTGAAAGGCTAAACATATCTATTTAAACAAACATCTGGACAAACAGGTGCTCCTTCATTCAATATCCTATTAATAATTCCACTTACTTCTCTTTCCTGCTGATGCCAAACGATTTGTGAGGGATTTAAATCACAGTGGTATAAAGTGTCACCTGCTGATATCAACTTAACGTATCTGAAATATCCAAGGCATCCAAGTTTCTCATGTGTCTTAAGCTAAGTTCTGTCAAACACTGTGAGCTGATTTCAGTCAGTGCTGGAAAGACCTCAGATCAATACCTGGGTAATGCAGAGATGTCTCCATCATTTAGCAGGGGACACTTTGCCATTTCAGTCACAGTCCAGTCTCCAAGTTTCATACAGGTTGCTTTGGATTGTTTGAAGGGGTGGGTTTGTTGTTTTGTTTAGTGTTACTTTTTATTCAAGGCAGAAAATAATACTTGAGAATGACAACAATTTCCCCGCTTTGTTTTTTTTGAGGAGTATTGTTTGACCTAAGCATACTGGCCAAATGCCAATTAAATTAATTACATTCTCAGCTCCCTGAATCCTGAATGAAGCTTCACCTGCATATGCTGGGTCTCTGAAAGCACACAGATGAAATGTCCATTTCTTATTCCAGAAGAGATTGCACATTAGTGCAGTGGGAAGTGACCGTTTTATATTTCTTACATATTTAACAGAAGTGTTATATCTTGCAGCTTAGTCAATTAATTGTTTGTAATAGGAGATCATAAGATGAACAAGGATAAAACTTGTTGCTAGATTAGGTTTATAAATGTGAATACAAATCCTTGTATACAAGGCAATAGAAAACACAAGTTTTCCCAGACTATTGACCTAGCACAAAAAGAAAGGTGACAAAGACTTTTGTTGGAATAAATCACAAGAAAAGGTCTTTTGGAACAGCAAAAAAATTCAGTTTAAGTTAAATCAATCTGAGTGTTCATTAATTCTAGATTACTGAGTTCCTCTGCAGATTATTTAAAATAAAAAATTATAAATGCCTCCTTTAAAAGCGTTTCTCCTACTGCTATGAGAAAAGATGGTCATATCTGGGATACAATAGAGATTTAAAAAGCCCCCAAAAGCAGAACAAAACAAATAAGACCAAACAACAAGGATGAGTGCCTGCATATTCATCTGACTCTTCTGTTTGCTCATCCCCAGGATTAATGTGTTTTAGACCTTACAGAGTGAACAGAGTGTCCACAGGCAGTTAGGTTCAATACCATAACTATATATATGTTATACTAATATATGTATATATATTAGACTGACTATAAACCCAACTTTGCTCTGTACTATTCTTCATAAAACAAAGCGTAAATGCTAAGGTTTAGTGGTTTTCCACATGCATAAACAAGTCCCCAAAACTTTAAGTCAGGCTTAAAGGATAACTTTAAGGAGGAGGCTTTAATGCCAGAGTTAAACATTTTGGAGAGGCTGGGGAAGATGCTTTGTGTTTCATTTACAGTGCAGCCTCTCCCTGGGCTGAGTTGAACCCTTTATGGACTACAGACAGCACAGGTCAGAGTAGAAGGGATGATGGCAAACCAATCATTACAAATTAGGCTCACAGAACTGGACTTTGATATGAATCAGAGAATCAGGGAATAATTGAGATTGGAGTGACTTCAGGAGGTCATGCCCACAGACAACAGGACACAGCTCTCACCACAGACTGCAGTACCAGTTATGGCACGGGAATTGGTTTTTCTGAATAAATTGTCTGATCCTAATAGGAAGTGGGCATAAAAATTGCATTCAGCAACTCAAGTCATCACACACATTCATTGAAAATATAAAAAAATTAAAAGAAAATCCTTTCTCCTAGACTGCCAAATTAAAAAGAAATAGAACTTTTGTTATCACCAGCAAACAAAAGATGAAAAAACTGGACCCTCCCACTTACACAGCTGAAGTGACTGAATCTCTTTAGGGTCAGCATTCAATTTTTCTGTTTCTCAACAGAGGAAAAGAGTTTCCATGGATCCAAAAAACTGAAAAAAAAGCAGCATTTTGACATCCAGCATTTTGTCTATTAATCCTCTTTATATATTTCTCTTGCAGTACTTTCGATTCAGTATCTCAATATCTCAAATATCTCTTACAGATATTTGCATTGTAACAGAATCATTGTCAAATTCCAGACTTTTCTATAACTCAGAGTCAGTTTGAAGGGCTGACACAGTTTCCAGAAGCTTGTATTAATTTGGTTTTGTTGTTTGTTTGGGGTTTCTTTAAACCTGAAATGAATTTACACACTATGCCCAAATATTTCACACTGAAATATGAAGGCATGCATTTAGGAGGGGATAATTCACCCTTGCATGCACAATTCTCTGTAGTTCTGGATTTAAGAATTGCTTCCATCCTGTAGAATTGCACACATGTGATTCTTATATCTGGGCCTCCATGGTCCCCTAGGGTTAACCACATACTCAAGTTCAGCATTCCATTTTTAAACACAGAATAGTCAAAAGTGAGAGGTGATCTACAATATATCCCTTGGTACTGTTTTAAACTATTTGAAGCAGTATCTTCCTCCCCTCCTCATTTCATTGGTAGGAAATAAAAAAAAAATTGCTGTAGCATCAGGACTAAGTGCAATGATAGTATTATTCACCATGAAATGAAGTTTATTATCCAAAACACAGAAGGCAAAATAAGACTGAACTAGGTAGACAATGCTCTCAAAACCCTTCCAAATATATATAGCGTAATTTTTATTCAAAAAGAACCAGTGAAAAAGAGTAAAGCTGGATGCAAAAAACCAGTGAACTAGAAATATAGCATGGTTCTCCAGAAGAGAGAGGATGGGACATGGATAAAAATCCCTGTGGTGTGTTCTTTAAATGCAAAACACAGTGAAGTCAGTTAGGTGTCTCCTGAACATTCTCCTTTTCCACAGGAAAATTATTATTATATTTGTCTTTCTAGGGCAGCATGCTCAGTTTTGACATTACTAATGGTGCCAAAAACTTCACAAAATGAATAGAAACACAAGAGGATAAACAAAAGTAGATCTTGGAATGCCTGGATTTCACATCCCACATGCTGCTTGTGACTGTCTGAAATACTGACTGCAGGAAGATTTGCAGCATTGTTCATGAAGTTGCAGAATAAATTCGGAAAGCAGAGGAGACAGGAACAAAGGAATAAAAAGAATTAAAGTGCTGCTGAAAGGAAGATGGAACTGTTAAATGCAGTTACTGGAAATGAAAAACAGCTGAATGTGTCAGATTCCAGAGAGCTACATTTTATAATACAACTTAAATAATCAGATATTCTTACCAGAAGGAGTGTTATATTTGATGTACTCTGATGAGAACCAGCTAAGTTTTCTCCTGAAAGAACATAAAATGAAAATTATGTCAGGAAAAGGCAGCTTGAAAATTCCCTGTCAAAACAGAAATGATTTAGATTGTTTATGTAGCATTAGTATGGATTCATTCAGGAATAAGTATTCTTAGTTATAACAATATAACATAATATTCTTTTTAATAACAGTCTTATTCTGGAAGAGGTTTTTTCACCAAGCTTATGTGAAGACAGACATTTTAACAAGTGCAGAGCAGCTATTAGACCTGTTTATTTACTATTTCTACTACAGAGTGTCTAGGATTCCAGCTGTGGGCAGAGAGGATTGTGTGATACTACTATAGAGACATAAGAAGGTATAAAAACATATTTGTGTTAGAGGCTTTAGGTGAGGAGAGCTAAGGGGGGAAGTGGAAATCACTGGGCCTGAATAAGCCTGACAAGAATTTCTATTTCTGTTCTAAACCCCACTGGTTAGTTTAAAACACTTAATTCCATGTTAATGCGGGTGAGAGCTTGTGACCCTGGTTCTAGCAGTCCGAGTGACTGTGCAATAAAACTGCCCTCACCTAACACTTTCTCTGTCAACCTGCAATTAGGAAATCTTATGGAATAATCAAGTGATTGGCAAGGTGTTTGGGTGGGTTTGAGCACATTCTTATGATTAATCTACCAGAATTTTCACCTATTTTGCCCAGTAGTTGCTCCAAAAGGAGGCTGAGGCATGAGGCTGTTTGACACCCACCAGAAATTGCCCTTTTGTCACCGTGTCCATCAGCAGGTAGCAGCTTTCACCGTGGGATGGCACATTTGTTTTGTCATGCCAGCGTGTTTAATGAAGCAGCCCCATGCATTAATGGAGCATTACAGCAGGGTTCAAACGCTGCCCTCAGTGATGCTGAGGCTGCTCTGGTGCTCCCTCAGGTGAGCCAGGAACGAGCCCTCTGTGTCCCTAATTCCCTCCTGCAGCAGCAGCAGCCAATTCTTCTCATGCCAGAGCCTTCCCTTGTCTCAATGACTGCTCTGACTCGATCAGGACACGTGGCTCCTGTCACTTGGTGACAAGCCACACGTGAAAGCTTCTGCTTAATGGCAAGTACGAACTTTTCTTCCACACAATAACAGCAGAGCGATTCTTATCTTTTCTACAGAGAAACGAGTAACAGCTGTCGGTGACATTTTTTTCAGTCAGTAACTGGGGATCCCTAAAGTCCATCTTCTATGACTAATCCAGCCTTTTTCACACCTTGTTTTGAGTCACTTGGACATGTGCCAGGGCTAACAGACTCTCACCCCAACCACCTGTTAGGCTTTCACATTGTATTTCTACTAATTCTCTTTTCTGGCTCAAGCCATCGTTACTGATTAAACAAAAGAAACACAGTCACTGGTCTCTCATGAGTGCTTTTCTCCTCTATACAAAAAGATGAAATTTGAGATCAAGATGGATGGGGCTATTATCGTTGTTGACATTGCTTCTGCTGTGGAGCCCTTCCATGTCCCAGGTCTGCATTACCTTGCACTGAACAGAAACACTGGCACATTTAGCACTTCACAATCACCTGATTTTCATATACAACGGTATTAAGCAACCAGTGGTGCTATCCAGTAAATTGTATGATTATACAGCAGGGAAAGTGTGTGCATTGAAGGAAATGAAGTGTCCTTTAGGTTTGTGATAGCATTTGGGTTTTGTTATCACTGCAGAAATCAAGACACTGGAGTACAGGAATTTACAGCACAAACCCTTCCCTGGAATTCAAAATCAAAAAGGTTCCTGCCATGGAAACAGTGTTTCTGAGCCCATGAAAGAAACTCCAAAGAAAATATTTTTTAGGTTTCCACTACTGACACAGGCTCAACTCATGCTCCTAAATGCAAACTGAAGAACCTCCAGCTCTCCCTGTCCCATGCAGCATCTGTAGAATTCAGAACCTGTCATCATTTTATTACCTGGTACCAGCTGGAGTGGTTTTTTTACCCAGTTCTGGGTAAAGGGCAAAGCTATGAAAGCTTTATGATATTCTATTTATTTACAAACACTTGGTGTAAAAAGTTCTTGTAGGCTTTGCAAATCTCCACAAATTAAGAGATACAAAGTCCTAAAATCAGTTCTGAAAATGCAGCCTCACTGCACTGAGAGTACAATAATTACAAAGGAACTGTTACCTGATGTATCATTCACATCTCAATTTTCAGATAAAACTCCAGAAAAGATGAGAACATCTATACTTCACTAATTTACTGCTAAATTCAGAATTATTTTCATGGTCCCAGTATAAAGGCAAATAATTTGAATTATTCAAGGAGAAGATATCAAATCCTCCAGAAACTAATACATATATGCTTCAATCATAAGCATTCCTACATGACTATCATGAGTTCAGCAATATTAGGATAAGGATGGTAGTTCAAAACATTGGATTAAGTGTGGTATGCCTGTCCCTAAATGAACACTCTATCTTTAGAAAAGAAATTCAGTCTCTACAAAGCATTTTTGTTCTTTAAGGCTCTTTTGGACACATGTCAGACGTTTGGGTGGATGTGGATAACACAAAAGATCCGTATTTCTTTTGACATATTAGTTGAAAGAAATAGATTTTATTCAAGTACAGTATCATTATTTTTTCAATCTGTTGAAGCAGAGAAATTACTATTGTTTATATTAGATTTGAAAATGACAGGAAAACTTCTGTGCAGCTTCAGCGGGGTGGAATGTACTCAAAGAATTGAGAAAATCTGAAACACTTGGCAGCTTCAGATTTCCAATAGCTGCACGTATCCTGCAATTAGAATCTAAACTAAAAGAGATATACACATAAAAATACAGCATGGCACAGACCAAAAATGAAAATTGTATTATGATGAGCTTTACAGTCATTACTTTTTTCTAACAAATGAGTGCTAAAAGCCACACCATCTCTTCTGATGGTGTAGCTGGTTTGCCTAAGTAATTTCAAAATATCAACACACTTCTCACAGGATCCATTCAACATTGACTCCTTCTCAGACAAACCCTGCAGAAAGATGAATGCTTTCCAGTTTTCCTTGGAAAACACCAGAGGGATGGGGTGGGCACTGTTGGATGGCTGTCATTAGGGAGGTGCAAGGATCAGCAGTGGTTTTGGGTTTTTTTAAGCATGAGAACTCTTTTTTCTTCCTACTTCTAAACAAGATTCGGAGTAAGGAAAACTCACTATTGACCACAGGCAGACAGGATTAGATGTCTTTTGAATCATGGTCTCAGTAAAGTCAGTTCCCCAAAGTAAGGCAATGTATTCTGTGTTTTCATCAAAGCCAGGTAAGACAACTTTCCCTAATTTCAGCATTTGTCAATGCATCAGGCATGAGCACTCCGAGGACAAGCCAACAACAAAAATCAACTTAATAGCAGATTTGGTTGTCTTTCAGAAAGCACGCTCTGCAGCCTGGTAGGGAAGGAAGAGTACCTGCTGCCAGGACTGGAACAGGAATGCAGGAATCACTAATGGATCATCTGGATCATGACAATTCTTTCTGAAAACTCCAGCCAGTTCCTGGGCCCTGAGTGCCCGGAGCTTCACAGAAGAGAATGTGAAAGTGATTTTACAAAGAGGCAGTTGAGTTCTGGCAAAGCTAAGAAGATCCTAGTGTGAGCATTCAGCAGATGATTTACAAATAAATGAAACCTGAACAATGCCAATTTTCAAAGACACATTTTCATAGAATATGGATTTCAGCATGTTCTCCGGAGTCCTGCTTTCATTTCTAGCACTGAGTGGCATGCATAATATTTCCATAGAGTTGGTTTATTCCCATACTCACCTTCACAAGATATTTCTGGCATGAAAGTAAAGGCAGGCAATGTGGAGAGCTACTTTTCAATGTCAGACTGTCAGCACATCCAAGCAAAGACACAGAGACACTAAGGCTGTACTGAATGCAATTCAAAGCATTCACAATTATTTACCCATTTCTTGCTCTAGAAAAGAAATTATCAAGAAGTTTTTATTCCTCCTCAAAAATATGAAGATAGAGATACAATATCTTAAGAATTAATAAAATAGTACCAAACACATTAATGTGTTACTGGATCTAAGGAAAATACTTCAAGGTTACTGGTTTTGCCTCTGTACAATAAATGTTGGATATTTCTTAACTTAATAAAGCTACAAAGGCTATTGCTGGTCAAGTCTTGATAGGCTTAATAAATTCTCCAGAAAGAATTTCAATATTGTGAAGACTCAACGCTTCAATTATTAACTAGGTTATATTTTGGGGTTTTTAGCCTGATTTGAGAAAACCCTTTCACAAAATCAAAATATTTTTGTGTCTCAGAGTCTTGATATATAAAAAGATAGGGCATTATTTTGTTAAAAATTAGCCCTTTAAATAATGGATGAAGTCAGTAACATCAGGAAAAATATTTTAGGCTCTTTGGTTATGAAGATTAACAATGATAAAAATCAAACTTAAAATGTCAACACTTCAGTCTACACCAAAACCCAACAGTCCTAATTGCACTGGTGTCATTGAGGCAGACTAATAAGATAAGTATATGTGCATTTAGTGTGCACTGTTGTATGTTTGTTGGGAACTCATCACAGTAAAATAAATCCAATACAGCAATGGAAAAGGTTGTGTTATGACTCATAAATATTTATAAACCAGGAAAACAGTAAAGTTGGGTTTGATGTTCAGGAAAGAAAAGATTTATTTTTCATGAATCCAATTCTTTAAGAGCTTCAGTGTGAAACATTTTTAATCTTTATATAAATGACCTTGATAAAATGAATAAATTGAGCAAGGCTATCACCTAGTGGTCAATGGGAGCAATATTTTATTTTTTCTTGTGAGTTCTTTCATTTGCTGGGGAGGTGTTTTGGGGGCCTTTTTTCCTCCATAGAGATCTATCAAATCCTGACTCTGCACAGCAATATTACATAAGCAGCAAATGAATGCACTAAGAAACCCTGTTGTGCCAGTGTTTTATTACTTGTAATTTATTTTTATCTCCAGTAGCTCTTTTAAATCATCTCAAAAAGTCCTACTACATCCTTAATTTCACTTAGTGTTGTTTTTTTGGTTTTTTTTCTGAAGCAAACCTAAATGTCTATCTTCAAAGCCTATTCAGACATTTTCAAGAGTATGCAGCACTGAATTCAGGTAACACTCCTTTGACCATGATAAAGGGAAGAAAATACCAAGAAGGTATTTCTAGCAGGTAGAAAACTTAAACTGAAGGGGGAAAATGAAATAAAGTAATTCCTGAACCAAATAAATAAATAGAAAAGGAAATAATCAGTGTCAATTTCACAGTGAAAATCGGTTTGGGTGTTTTGGGCGGGCTGGGCCGCAAGTTTTTGTGTATAAAAGCCAAGCAAACAAACCCCCCACACACAGCACACACTCACAGCCTGGATGCCGTGCGCTGCTGCGGTACCGGCGCTGCAGAGCCCCGGGAGCGCCGTCCCAGCCGCTGCTCCGGAGCCGACAGGCACAGAACAAAAGCCAGAGCGTGCCCTGAGCAGCTGAGTCCCTGCACCTCGCACCGGGTTAGCCCGGGGCATCGTACACAGGCTCTAGGATTACCTTATCAAGGGCACAGGGGCCGCAGCTTCAGGGCTTTAGCCGGACAATCAGCACACTGTAATTATTTGGCACGCTGGAAGAGGAAATAGTTTTCCATCGCGGAGGTTTCCTCCTTGTTTTTCGGCAGTTTTCTGTCTCAGCTGAGACCAAAAAGTGAGAGGATGCAATTTTATCAGGAAGTATTGATGTTATTTACCTTGAAAACATTTGGAAAAGTTTTCTTAACAGACTTCACTGCTTTTTTAACCAAAAAAACCCCAAAACATAACAAACAAAATCCAACACCAAACCAAAACTTGAGCTGTAACAAAAATAAATTGCTGCTTAGAAAAGAAAAAGTTGTTAGTCTCCTGGGAACATCTTGAAGAGATTGGGCACATTAGTGCATACAAGCTTCTCAGCCCATGGATGGTGATAAATCCCTTTTCTCCATGACACTGTACAATATGTAGCAAGGAGTCACTTAACTTTTCCTCCAGAAATAATAAAGGAGAAATTGACCTGAAACAGTGGAGAGGTCCATTTATTTGAGAGACAAAATTAAAACACTTCCCCCTCAGTTTGACCCATGACATTTTTTCCTCAAGCCCCATCATTTTGTTTGTCTTGACTCCTTCAATCAGGACTTCATTTTTCACTTGCAGCCACAAGGGCACTGCACAGGTGACAAACCCTGTCTGCACAGTGCCTGATTGCAATTGGTGACCCCAGCCACAGCTTGTGCATCAAAGTACAACCCTGAGAATGAACAGCATGTCAGGGATCCCCAGTGAAATATGAAACTCCACATGAAAGAGTGCCAAAAGTCAAAGGCAAGTTTCAAATACTGCTCTCAGCTTTCCACCACACTTCTTTCTACATGGTGGTGGTAAGTGATACATGTGCTATCAGTTTCTCAGTTGTCTAAAAGCAATTACCTATTACTTGCCAAAAACTACGACCAACACTGAGAATTTGTATGTAATGTTATCTGTATCCAACCAGTTCCTACTGCCAGGTCTTGCCCCTACTCACCACTGTGTTCCATGTGTTCACATTTTGTTGCTGGAACACTCAGAATGGACACACAAGGAGCTTCCACATGAACAAAGTGTTCATATGTGAATCACTTCAGACCTGAGACAATATTTCCTAAAAGTTTTCACAGCCATGTCTCATTCATAGTCTTCTTTCTCCAAGGTTACAACTGTTTCTGCTAAACCTCTCAAATATAGGATTTGAGAGCAGCTCTGCCTGGATCACCCCATCCCAAGGAGGAGTATCCTCTCCTTACACTAAGAGCATGTTTACTCCCACTGAGTTGCAATGTAAGCATTATTTATAGCAATTGCAGTTTTATCCTGAGTTAAGTCACATCTAGAAATAGAACACCACAACTGTGGTGTGCACCCAATTTTTGTTTCAGAAATAAAAATCTAAACTGAACTTCAGTGTGAAATTGAATTCCTCCTCTCTGATAGTATCTCTGATCATATCTGCAGGTGTTAATTGCTCTTTTAATAATACCAAAACTAACTACATTAAGGCTAACAGTAGGAACATGGACTACTGCAACTTATTACCAAGGTCCTGAAGTATAAAGACATACCTTATCCCCTTTTACTCCTCCAAATAAGACTGGTTAAAACCAGCACAGTGTCCAGTTCCCTGAAGACTTTATTAACTCAGGCCTGTAGTGTTAAATAAGTCAGGTACCAGATCAGACAGAATTAGATTAGACAAATTAATCAGTGGAGGATGCATTGTACAATAGCCAGTTCAACCTGCCTGCAATTATATTACATTTAGAATTTAGGGAAAACTGTCAGTCTTTAATGACAAATTCACTTTTTTCTTCACATGCCAGAAGTTAGCTGGCAATGTACTGACTGTGGAAATACTAAAATAGGAAAAAACAATTGCTGCACAGTATTAGCATATTAGGCTGCTTGGTACTTTGGGATTCCCAAGGCATAAAATACATTGAAACACACTTGCAAATTTGAGCTGTTTAGAATCTTGCTGCTTTATCTGCAGTTCAGCTTATTCAAATTACACCTTCACTTGTGCTGCCACATTTTTGAAAAGAAATAGTTCAACAATATCTTCTAGGAAAGTTTTGCCTCAAAGTACCCATTTCCCACCTTTTGACCTGACCACTGCATTGTCTAATGGATCCAGGGCTATTCCAGATCTAAATTTTTAATAATCTTTTCATTCACCCAGATCCTTTACTCTAGGCACTCAAAAGACTATTTTTGTAAGACTTTCAGATAAGGTCAATGGCACAACTAACCATGATACTTCTTTAACAGTGTGAAAATGAGAAATGGAACAAGATCCACAACAAGCCACACCCAAACCCAAAAATAAGTGCAGCATCCTGCCTCTTTCAACTCTTGTCCCACTGTCAAATGTTATATATTTTAAAGACAAACTCGGAAGAATTGACTACCTACTCAGACATATTTGAGGCTGGACATGGCACCTGGAGTTCCACCCCAGTCTTGGAGCAGGAGCAGCTGCAACAGAAAGCTCAGGAGTGGGTTCTGTTGGTTATGAACATCCCCAAGAGCTCTCCCAGCTGTCTCTGCCAGTGGTCCCAGAACCTCACAGCACAAGAGATCTTTCCTGTGTGATGAATTTGAGCCAGGAATCATAACTGTCACCGAGGGTAATGGGGATACTTTTAAATGGAATCTCCTATTTTTTTTGGTAGGTAGTAACAAGTTTTCATTCTAAAAGAACAGTTGTGCAAAAGAAATCTAGGTCATGAAGATTCCATTATTTTCTATGAAAGAAAATGTCAAGGGAATTATTCCCTCAGTATAAGTGAATTTTTAGCATTTAAAGATTTTAATATGATAAATCAATCATGCAATTTAAAGCTTTCACTCTCCAATAGAACAACAACAAAAAAAACTTTACTGTTTCTCCACACAGAATTATTTCCCTCTTTCTTAAATAAAATTTGATTAGAATTGACAGAATTTTGTCAAGTACTGAAACTTTATCAGAACTTAAACTTTAACTACATATGTTGAAAATCAGTATTTTTCAAGCACCCTCCAACCAGGGCAAAGTACACAGTAAGAAGTTGGGCATCACCCACCTCCCTCTCTGTAGCAGGAGATGACAGCACATCCAAAATTAACTTAGCTTGTACTCAATGTCCAAATACAAGATCCTTCACCTACTACATGCACTGACTCAAATCAATGAATCAAAGTCTCCCTCAGAGTCAAAACAACTGTTCCTCTTGGCTAAATTCTGCAGCAATTCTCACTGAAAATTTCTTTTAGCTGTGCTGCTTCAAACCTAAGAGGCAAAATACATGAACATGCATTGCTATTGCCAAAGCATTCCAGAAAGGGAACAAAGAACCCAAAAATATCTGTTTGGCTCTATCTCTAAAAGCCATGGGATTTGCATAGAAGATCATAATGCAAGGTTAAAGTTAACAAATATTGATGAGAGATGCAGTGTAATGTGGCATCTGCTAGGGGCAGAATTACAAAAGAGTACAATTTCATCCTCATTTTTTGGGGGGAAGAAAAGACCTACAGGTGTTGAAATTCATAAATAATCTAGTTCTACAGTTTTCTTATTCTCCCTGTCTTGCTTCTGGCTTCAGAAATCAGTGCCTCAATTTTTATTAAAGATGATAAAACAGGGTTTGCATCGTCTCAAGAAGGCAATGACATGAGAAGCAGGATCTGTATTGCACACATTTGTATGGATGGATTGGACCCAACAAATGAATTAGCTCAATCCAGCTCTTCACAGCTAGCACAGAATCTTGTTTTGGATTAATTTTCAGGCAGGAGAACTGTTTCACTCAGAAGATGAAGTGTTTTGGAATGAGTTTGAATGAGATAGTTAGAAACATCACATCTAATCTTTTTTTAAATCACACACATTTAAACTGCCACAGCCAAAGAGCCTGTTCACATTCTGCTTTCAACCACACTAGTAAAAAATCCAAGGGAAAAATACCATAAAAACCTTATCTGCTCTGTGATCTTTTGGGAACTGAATAATAATAATACTTAACAGTGATATAGCACCTTACTTCTTCAAAGCACTGCATAATCATTAACTGAAAAAATAATCTGACAACAATAACTCATCCCCCTCCCATCTGCCATCAGCACTGCACTCCAAATGAGAGCATTGCAAAGAGAACATTACTCAGTAGAGCCAACACCAGCTTTCTCACCTTGCTGCTCAGATTTAGCTGTTACACTTCTTGTGTGGGGCAAAAGGGGCCTCGAGGGCAATGCCAGGGACAGGAGCCCTGGGCAGGTCACAGGTGCCAAACTGCTGCTGCTGCTGCTGCTCTGGGGGATGCTCAGGGGCAGCTCACCCCACTGCAGCTCTGGGCCACGGGCACTGTAGGGCTGAGGTTCACTTATTCCACACAGAAAATGGTCAGTGGTGGTATTTGATTTAAAATCAAGCCAAAACCCACAGGATTCTTCAATTGCCAGCTAAGCACAGATTTATTGAATAACTAGGAAACTCCTCTGTCTTTGGGAGGGATGTGGAGGGCATGGAATAGCCTAGGAATAACAGACTACTGAGTAAGTTTCATGGTTCTCCTTCTCCAAAATGGGCAATTTAAAATGGTGAATGCAAGATTTCCACACAGGTTGACTTGATTACTACAAATACATCAGTTAACTTTAAGTGTTTCTGCATTCAGGTTGGGACAAATAGGGTGAAGCAGTAATTTATCACTAACTGGTCACTTCTAAGTCACCTTATCAATTTGTCACATACACATCATGAAAAATTACTGTATAGAAATGAAAACCATGACAAGTAATCCAGAGCATTCAAGAGGTCACTTTCTCAGAAATGGTCCCTGAGATAGGAAATATTCAGAAAAAGGATCCTTGATAAAATCTGCTTGGGAAAGCAGCTGCAGCAAAGCAGATACACAAAAGAGAGAATTTTCAGATTTAATCTTTCCCCCACCCATTTATTCCTTCATCTATATCTTCTATATAAACACTGGCAACTGTGATGTATATTCGAGGTATTATGAAAATAAATCCTTTATTTGCATTTTACCTTAATCTGCCTTGAATCAAGGGGAACTGCAAGGTAACTTTCCAAAAAGGACATCCCTCCTAAAGGCAGAGCAGAATACAGGGATTCCTTCACAAGTGCTTTGGCTTCTCAGCACATTCTCCAAGGGTAAAATCATTTGTCCCAGACAAACCAGTCAGGCTGGTTTGACAATGACCACTGCAACATCAAAAGAACATCACAAGAACATCACCTTTTAGTTACCAGGTGTAATCTGTGGAACACTCCATGTTTCTGCTGGGATACAGCAGAGCTCACTTCACTGTCAGATCTGTGTAGAAAACACCACCAGAGGTGTCTTACTCACAGCAAAACCAGCCACTGATGGCTTTACCAGGCAGCTTTCAAATCCCATTCACTCCAGAAATGTTTTTATTCACAACTTATTTGCACGGCCCAATTGAATTTGGGCTTCATATACTGTAAATACTAGCAAAATGATAAATTTTAAGCTTTGGTTATCCAGCAAAAGTTATCTAGCAAAAAACCTTTTAGATATGTCTCAGACCATCTAGTAAAGGCACAGAAAACACCATTGCTTTAGGGGGTACTCACACACCAACGCACCTGAGGCTCACTAAATCATAGGCCCCAGTACTTTAGGGAGGCACAAGTTATCACATACAGACACAGACAGAATACAGGCCTTTCTTCTTTTTATGAACCTACATTTTGTGCTGTACATTATGATTTCTACATCACCTTGTATTCAGCTGAAGAAACCACTTGGCTGTGCATAAAATCAAACTGTAGCAGCACCTCAAAGAAATGAAGTTATCAACATTAGAAGCCCATTTACCATCTTTTGAGAGAAGGGCACAAGCTTTGCAGTTTGCTTAGCCATAATTAATTTACAAAGCATTAAAGAAATTAACACCATGTGAATCAAAAGTTATAACAGGAACAAAAAAGCAAAGATGACAACTTCTTTGTTCACAAGTGGATTTTCTTAATTATTATTTAAAGGAGTGACTTTTTTTCCCCCTAATGGACTGACACAATAAAATTAGTTAGAAAGCTGCTCTTTCTTCTCTTCAAGTCCACCTGTAATTATTTCCCTCTGTTGTTGATAGCTCCTTGAGGCTGCAGAACCACAAAGTAATCCAACACCACATTTCCATGGGGTCATAAACCCTGACTAGATGCCAGTTAACCCCAGTGGCCAGTTTGCTAAGGAAGGGTCACAAAGACATTTATAATTCATGACTAGTGTGTTTGAATGCATTTCAAACATTGTTTATGGCCTGTGGCAGTTTCACAGCTCTTCACTCAAAGCTTTACTTGTTCTGTAAATGCCTGCACTTTCACTGAGCTCCTCTCCAAGGTGCCTGCATTCTGCAGGTGCCCCAAACAATATTTGCACAAACAATGAACACATTTTCTGTCCATGCCTTTTGTCAGTAAGGACCTCTACTACTCATCTCTTCTAGAACTATAAAAGAGTGATTTTGTCATTGTCATTGGGCAGACTCGTCCTTGTGTGCAGTCATGGTATCCATTCCATAAATTAGTTTCTTCATGATCTTCTCCACTTAGCTCTTTGATCCACAAGTGCAGTACTTTATTTTGGTCCTTTTAAGACTACTATGCCAACTTGAGCCTTTTTCCACAGGAAAAAAATAAAAACAACTCTAAACCACTTCAGTAAGAAATTAGATTGTCCTTTCTTGCACCATACCTAACAAAGAGCAGCCTGTATAACACTGCAGCAGTGACTAGAAAAGAGGAACAAAATTCAGGTTGAGACTGAGCAGCAAGGTTTGTTTTCGTCACCCCCCTTCCATTACTTCTCTAGCTTTCATTTAACAAAAAAATCTGGAATTAGGACAATCCCAAAACTAGCAGAAAACATGCAAAATTACTTTATTGAAAAAAGCAATTTCACAATGCTGTTTTTTCTTATTATTTCCATTAAAATAGTACCTTTAGAAACATTCCTAGAGATGTGATTTATCTAGGAATAAGAGAAGAAATCAAAAGACAGAGTTTTGCTGAAATGCACAGAGCACAGCTGTATAAGAAAAGATCTGGAACATCTGTTGGGCAGCAATTACTTCACTGACACTGGAGTGCACCCAGAGCAATCTGAAGTGAAGTGGAAGTGGCTGCAGATTTAGGAAAGAACAGCAACCTTTTAGGTTATGATGAGATAGTCTCACTGTCATCCTCTAACCTCTTGCCATCAGCATATCTCCTCTCTGTTCCTGCTATAATCTAGCCCTAGATATGCTTTTGCTGCTATCACACCCCAAAATCAGATAAGCCATCCACATTGCCCTGCAGAATGTGCATTAACAGTTCTTACTCACACAGAAGGGTGTCCTTTCTGTACACCTCACTTGTACAGGTAAGAAACATCTTTGGGTCACAACTCAAAACAGCTGAATTCTTTCTGCTCTTGCCCATTCCCAACTGAATGAGAGTTGTATTTACCTATCCCCTAGAATGCTGTTACTGTGCCCTACCTTCTGCCTCGTGACTTGCAAGTCTAAAGAAACCTCACATATAACAGAAAACATATATAAAGCACACGAAAGCTCTACATAGGGTTCTACATAGAAGAAAATGTTAAATTAAACCTAATCTTTTTTTAAGACACATGTATTCCTATTTAGCTAAATACAATACCTACAAGCTACTTTATGAGCACAAAGTCCTTGCCAGCAGCCTTTCAGATTTAAGTGCCATGGTTTGCAGAACTATTCCCAACAAGCACATACATGGACCTGGAGAAGCATTAAGTATTGGTGCAACACAGTGTTGCTTATCTTCCCTTAAATTTTATCCTCCTAAGTTGTGCTGTTTGAAGCAAAATCAATTCAAGCAGCTTTGGTTACTCTCACTTTCCAAGTCTGAACCATTACCTGGAGCACTGCAGCACTGACTTAGCTGCACTCAGATCTATTTCAGGCCTTAGTGAATAATTCTGTGCAGTTCATATTGCATTACACTCATTGTATTTTCCAGTTAGTTGTTCAGGCACTGGCATGTTTATGTTGTCCATGACAAAACTGTGGAAGAAATGAACTGTGTTGTTGTCTACCAAAGAGCACAGGTAAAGAGTCCGTTTACTTCTTTCAGCATTTAAATACTAGAGAAAGTGAGTAAAATAACTTCATTTCTCTATTGGTAAGGAGGAAACACACCTGCTAATGAAGAAATAGCTGAATTTTTCTACAAGAATGCACTTCCCATACAGAAATGTGGCATTTCCTTCAAGAATCTTTTTATTAATAAACAATTGACAAACAATTTTTTGGTTGGAAACTGGACTAAAATTTTGATAAGAAATCAGTACTGGAAATGTAGATCTTGAAAAGCCATGCTGCAGCATATCCACCTCTCAGGTCAGCCAACTTGAATTTGTGTGCTTTAGTATTTTGTGCAGGTTTGGACATGATGGAAATATCACAATTGGGGAAGTTTTGTTTCTCAATAATCATGGTCTCTGTGAGAAGAAAAATCTTCATTAAAAAAACCCCAAAATTGTGATGGGGAAGAAGGGATTCTCTCAAAACCAAGTAGTCCCAGGCATTTTTCTCTGCCAGGACAGCATCAGCTGGAGCCAGCACTGAGTGCTCTCAGCTGCACAGCACTGCAGGCCTGCCTGGGGAGCTCTGTCCTCACCTGCCCTTAGCAGCACCATCCCTCTCCAACATATTGCTTGCAGCAGTTTTGTTAATGCTGTCTGGAGGAGCTCAGTACAGAACAGACATCCTTAGCAGTCAGCCTTTTTAAGCAAAGCAGTGCCCTTCATGTAACAGCTCTTCCCCTGGGAATATCATTAGGGAAAATCCAGGTAAGTAAACTGACAAGTGAAAACCTTGTTAAAAATTTAAATTCCCTAACAAATGTTCATATTTGTATGCCCATTTTCTTGGGCTTTAAGAATATAAGCTGCACTAAGAAGCAGCTTCGATATAAACGAGCTGGAGTACAAAGATGTCATTGAAGGAATAATTAACAAACTCTCAGAAATATCTGAGGCCCAGTTTTATGTGTAACTATCCTGCATCCTCAGGCTATCAGACAGAAATCCCCTCTAAGAGGAGGGTCCTGGGGATGAAGATCAAAAGTAAAGCATTCAAACAATGCACCAGCTACTTATGCTGCAGAGGGGAGTAAATAGGTACCTGAAATTTTATTCTCACATATTTTCACCCACTTGTCAACAAACGAAGCAAATTTCACATGCAGCTCCTGGTCTTTTCCAACAGCTTTCAGGAACTCTAAAGTTCTTTTTTGAATGCCAGTATTATTTTTGGCTAAGTGACCCAGTGTAGGAAAGGCTAAGGGTATGTTGGGGGCAGATGATCTCATTTACTGGGGCAGAAGGCACAATTTGGCCACTGTGATATTCAGATGGTTCAGGTGCTTTAAAACCACATCAAACATTCCATGTGCTTCAGCAGCACACAAGAAGCTCCAGCAGACTGGCCAACAAGACAGGAACCCATAAATCAGCCTGTGGCCACAATATGGGGGCTGGTGGTGACAAGCACATTAAGGGAGATCAGAGATGAGATGGTAAGGAGCCAACTCATTATAGTGACAAACAGCACCCAGCTGCAGGAACGTCTGCTGCAGAGCCAGACACCTGCCCTTGCAGGCAGCCACTGCTCTCAGCCCACAGCCTGGGAGAGCACAGCTGTGCTGGCACCCTGGGACAGGGACAGATGATGGCCCAGCCAGCCAAAGCATGAGCCCAGCTCAGCCTGGTGGCACCTGCACCCTCCAGTGCAGGGCAGACTGGTCCTGTGTCCTACAGTAACAAAGGTGACAATTATCTTATATGATGACAAGAAAAAAAAGTAGCAAAATTCAATTCTGCGTCTTAATTTCCACAGTCAGTTGATCAGCTATTGATTTAACGGGGCCCCAACTTTAACTAGATTGCAGCAGAGAAAAAATCCTTACTGATAAAAAATATGAAATTCAGGAACACAGAAGCAGAGCAATGTGCAAGCAGCAAAGCTGAAAAGGAGTCTTTGGATGGGCTCAAGCACAAAGCCAGATAAAATACAAGGTCCAAGAACGTTAAAAAAGACATAGCCCAGAGATCCTGGCCCACAGTTCTTCCAGGGGGCTTGGGAGTTGCCAGCAGGGACTTGTTGTCAGAGAAGGTACTGTTTTACAGACAAATGGTGAGGTGTGGAGGCTCAGCAAAAGATGTTCATTTAAAGATAGATGAAAAAAATAAACTGCAGACATTGGAACACCCATTCTTTAAGGGAGTGCATGATTTAACTAGATGTGCAAGTCCTTATTTTAGGATCCACTAAAAGCTAGAATAACACATGGGTAATCATAGCATTAAATTAATGGAGTAGTTTTCCTCAGACTCCTTTGACTATTTATGAAGCTGAGACTCCTTATCTTGCTGTCTAAACTAGGTGTCCTAAATTAGGCAAATACCTCAGGCAATACATAATTTTTGCTCCAGCTAGATATTTTAGCAAGCAATATTGAAGAGATTTGCTTAAAAATTATGGTATTACAAGCAAAAAACCACAGGAGAATATGAAACCAGCTGCAGTTACTTAAGCAGCATAACAGCTACTTGAGTTATTCACAGGAATTCATTCAAGACTGGAAGAAAGTTTTCATTCCAAGTATTTTCAAGAATGTAGTTCAGGCCCCAAAGGGCAGCAGTTCATTTTGGAATGGGACATTACAATAATAGGCATGAATAGGATTACAAGGACAAGTCTTAAAGGTAAACTGAGGGTCTCCAAGCTGACTGTCAAAGCACAAAATCAATTTAAGGACCCAAACATCAATTAATGTAAAGGTTGTTTCAGTAATGACATGACCCAGCTGGGCCAGTTTCCCTAAAGACAGTAAGTCAAAGGTATTATTTATCAGATTTTGTATGGAAATGCCATCAAAGAACACGTTGATGTGAAGGCACTGTGGTCCCTGCCGTGGTGAGGCAGATTGCAGCTGAAGGGACCCTGAATGAGCACTGCCTCTGCTTGTCCCCCCACAATTCACTTCCAGAGTTTTATTCTTGCAATCAAACTGCATTAAGGGACAGCTTTCAGTGCAGAGTTGAGCTCTAAGTTCCCAAATCTATTCAAAACCAATACTTAAAACGGAATTGTCATTTTTTAATGGAACCAGCTGTGCTTTCTCCCTCCTCCCCTTTCATAAATGTCAAAACAAACTCAGTTGGTTTACTAATTTACAATAGAGAACCTTTTGCCATGGAAAAACATTGCACAGCTATGGTTCAAGGGTAGGTCATCATCTACATAGCTGTGAGATCCTGAGACAAAAGGCTTCATAAGGCTTTTGTTACCATAGCAAAAAAGCTGCAAATGCAAGAAATTAAACTCTCTCTGATTGCATTTCCCTGAAATTAGCAGTGACAGCTGCCCATGTATCACAGAAAGCAGAAAAACACAAAGCTAATCTGCAAATACAATTACTACATTTTTGATATTTAAATGTGAAGCTTAAGCTATAATGAACTAATGCACCAAATAATTTCCGATTGCCAGGTATAACAGAGCCACTCAATTTATTTCTAATTGCTCTATCAAAGTTTTTACTCTGAAATGAATGTCAAGATACATCATCCAGGCCTGAGCATTTCGTAGGTCTGCATTTTTCAGACACCTCAAAAAGCATTCCTCATAAACATTTCTTTATAAATCATAGTGCTTCACATAAACACAGTCACAGAGGATTAAGTTACTTGTCAATTACTGCGGTTCTTCAAAATGATGATAGACCAATAAACTTAATCATTTTTAAAACCTGATTACTTTGAAAGCATAGTATCAATGAGAAATACATGCAACAGCAAAAACTTTTGTCACTGTAGCAAACTCTTAAAAAATTCCCATTCAACCTAGTCTCATTTTCCAGAGTAAATCTGCCCATGGGCTCATGGTAAAAACTAAACCTAAAATAATATTACAAATGGCTCCACCGAGCTTGCAGCAAATTATGAGTTTTATAGGTGCAAGGGGAAAGGAGGTTTTATGGTAACACTGAAATGACTGGTGCAAAACACTATAAAGCTTCCTGCTGCTTGATAAAGAAGTGCTCCATATTAAAGGGGCAAAAAAGGTGTGTGAAAATCTGTATAAAACAATGGAAATGGTTTCTCTAAGCAGTTGGACATAATTAGATGTGCATTTCTTAAATCTGTTACAGGCTAATAAAAAACAAAAAGCCTCCAATTTCCTTCCTACCTTTTCTCTTACACTCACAACACGAGCAGAGTGAGAAATGCAGCCTCTCCTGTACAGTTTGAAGGCTCTAATACAGGGCTCCAGCTTCAAACTTAGAAGGAAAGTGTTCCAGTTCACCCAAAACCTCTTACAGAAGCAAAACTGAACAAGCTTTGATAGTCAAATGGTGACAATTCCTTAAACACTCTTTAAACTGTAACTGCCCACTGCCTAGAGGATGGTTGATTAAAGTCCTTGGGAATGAAAATTTTACACTTGTGCTTTGAAAGAAGTCCTCTACTTACAACCATGCATTTTTAAAACCAGACTCCACACAGAACTGCAGTTCTGCAGCAGCTGACTGGCAACCTAAGCAAGCTGGGTCCAATCACACAGTTTTGAAGGCGACTATTTGGTACTTCTATTCTTTAAATTGTTTCCTAACATGTCAACAATTTTGCAGAAATCTGATCAGCAGACCTGCAAAAGAAAAATCCTCCCTCTCTAACAAAGATTTATGATGTTGAGTTCTCATAATTCAATACATGATGAAAAATAATCTTATTAAACAAAGATTTTAATCTTTTTTCTTATTGTGATGAATTATCAATATTGTGCTTTATCAATCATACAATAGAGTTGACGAGAGCTTTTGTGCTGCACCCAAGTTTTAGCCTTAATAAATAGCTATTAATATCTGCTATAAAAAATGACCATAGGAAGAGATGCCCTTCCAATTTTGCATCCTGATGAAGAATAAATGCCTTGCAACTAAGAGTTGCTCAGTGCTAATTCAACCATTGCTAGTTCCATTTGCAATAATCTCATCCTTTTGACACTGGCAGTGATTACTGCCTGACAAATGTTATGCTTACTGGTGGGTTTGTTTGGGGACTTCATGCTTCTTTTTGTAAATCACCATTTAAAGAAGAACAAAAAAAAGGAAAACAGAAAATTAACTAACTCTTGGACAAAAATATAGTATTTCATTTCAAAGATTCATCTTATCCACATTGCATGACCATCCACACTGTGCATGCAGAAACCAGCACGTGGCAGGTACTGTCCATCTGAACCAACAGGTATCTTTTTACAAATACTTTAAAGCCTAGGTTTCACATTTGACTCTTACAGTTCATTGCTACTCTTCTGCCAGGTTTTGTACAGCTCCTTCATTTTTAAAACAGAACAGTATTGACAAAGTTATTCAAACCATATCCATCTTGTTTAACAACTAACCAATTGACTGAAATGATAGGCTCCTATTTCTCATATATCAAAAGGTAGAGGTAAGACAGGCTTAAGGAATACAGCTGCAGAGCAGCAAACATGAAACCTTGTGGAAAGTAATGAATTAACAAAATGTGCTTTGATGTTACTTATCACAGAGCTACAGCACATTGACTCAAAAAGTGGGAAAATATCCTGGCACTTAAACAAGTGTAGTCAAACTCATTGATTTCCAATCTCTACATTACAAGTGACAGAATAAAGGAGAGTATGACACAAAAATAAGAATATGTTCACATTTTCAGAATGAATCTGTACCACAACTCTGTGTTCTTAGTAACATACTTACACTGGGTTAAGACTGTGGTAGAAGATAGTAGAAGAAAAATCAAGTGACTGGATGGTCAAGGGGTATTTGCAATGGGCTCTTGCAATATGCAGGGTTGAAAAACTCCACAAAATTGGCTTCTGTCTAACTGCAAGACAGTGTCATATAGAGTACTTCCTAGAGATTTCACCACTACCTGCTCCTGGCTCCTTGTTACAGATACTATTTTTTCTACTAAGAATATAAATTATGTGAAGAGATTTTGCTTGGGTTTTTTTTTATTTGGTTGGGTTTTGTTGTGGTTTTAAATTTTTTTTTATTTTTTTAAAACTATTTTCTTTTCATTGAACAAATATTAACAGAGAATTGCTTGCACCTATGGCATTTTGAAGAAAGACCAGCTTGGCAGATCGTGCCACTTAGAGTAAGTGAACTAAAACTTGACTCAAGCAGCTGTCTACAGCACAGTCAAATTTTTCCTGATAATCTAAAGTTCCAGACCTCATAGGGTTGTTGTAACAAGAAATTCCCATCAAAAGTATGTGTGTTCTCATCAAGGCAGAAATCCATGGCAGGGAAATGTTGCCTCTGTGCTTGCTTTGATTTCTGACTGATTGTTGATTATGAGACAGACAGTTGTATCAGCCTTACATCCCACTGGTTTGGATGCTTCAAGATGCAGCAGAGCAACCACCAACTCTTGCTGCCTGGGAGAGTTATTACACATAATAAATCAGGAAAAGTAAAGATTAATTCCTTACTACAATGTGATTCTGTCAACATCATGTCTCTTGGAAGAGATCCTTCTGCTCTTTAGGATGCATCTCACATTTTGTGAGTGGGGATGAAAAAATGCTTAGAACAGAAGTAGTGGACATAGCTAATCTTATAACAACTTAATTTATAGGGAAAAGAGTGGCCTTTCCACAGAAACCACCTACAAAAGTGAAAATAAAATTTGGTATCTCTGTGAAGAGAGAAGAACAGAGTTTTATTTATGTAATTAGCATCACAGCATCTCCCAAGCATTTATGTGATCATAAGCCAAGCACAAAAGCAATAAAAAAACCCACCAAGTTGAGCTATTCATTCAACTTTCCACAAGAGTTCTGATCTCAAGCACTAAAGGCATTTTGCTTACAAAGACTTTTGCTATCAAACCTTGCAGTATTTACATGCACTATATGGATAAGAAATCATACACCAATTTAATGCTTTTTCAAATAAAAACCCAAAACAACAAACACAACAGTTAAGGCAGAAAGAAAGAGTTCCTTGAAAACTGTATTTTACCATCTCTTTGTCTGAGGCTCTGCATTCATACCTTAGCTAAGACCCAAAGCAAGAAAATTATACTTGCTCAGTCACAAAGAAATCTGTTGCCATGGGAAACTCAAAGACATCAACTCAGGAATTGATAGCAGGAGTAAATGAAAACCCACTTTTCAGACATACAAAGAAAGTACAAATCAACACAGAGGGCTTGCAGCAATTGTGATTTAATCCCAATTTAGGCAAGGGTATGTGACTTTTGATGATGAAAGCTGTATCTGCAGTTGACACTTTTTGTTTTACCTCAATATCCTTCAGAAACTCCCCTGTTCTGCCAATCTAGAGTGACATAAATAGACCTGCATGTTCACCCCAGTATATATTTTTCCATGAAATGCCCTTCCCACAGGTCCCAGTGGGCTCAGCAAAATAGAGAAGAAAATAATCATTGAGAATAAACCCATCCTTCTACAGAATATTATGTTAATCTCCTTTTTAAGATCTAACACTTCCAAGTTACCTTGCAGAAAACCTAGAGTCTCCCCTCAGACAGAATTCAAGTATGAACTCCTAAGCAATCACCAACTGATAACAGCTCATTTCAAGTGATTCATAACTCACTTGTAAAATTTGTTGTAGGCGTTAACTTGAGCAAATCTAATTTCAACAAAGTTTTGCTGACAAAGCACCAAAGTTAAATAATTTGTAACTTGCTAATGACAAATGAGACGGAATGCACTCATATCAGTGTAATAGCTTCATAATATACTCAATATCCAGAGGATTAAAACTGTTGTTCATCAATAATCCATCAGCCATGGTATCGTGAAGTAAATCTCTTATTGGTATTTAAATTTCTGCTAAAATTTCTGAGTGGAACAAAAGCTTAGGATGTTCTGCTCAGCTTTGAAAAAAAATTGCTGCATTGATTAATGAAAAAGAATGTAGCAGCAAAGTGCTTTGCTTCAGTCTGAGTTCAGACTTTAAGGTATTCCAGAAAACACAATCTCAAAAGGTAAATGCATCAAGAATGTTACTGGTGAGAACAAGATCATTATTCAACGCTGCAATTGAAATGAATCAAATACTCTTTGCTCATTTCAGACCAGTATATATTTTTCTAGGACTATAATTCATGTTTCTCATTGAAATTCTGCCTCAGGCTCTCATACAGTCTTTGCCAAATTAAAAAAATTATGATACCTTCTGAAATTAAATTCCAATTTTGTGCTATGCTTTTCCATGTTCTTGACCTATTGTCACTGGCACCTAAAGGTGGAGGCTCACCAGCAGTGTCCGTCTGTGACTGCTGCTCAGACCAGCAAGGGGCTCACAAAACACTCAGCTGAGATTTTGTTTTCTTGTTTGGCTCACAGTTTCAAGGGTCCATAGCATGTACACAAATACTTGGATGTGTCAGTCTGTAGAGGATGCTCATGAGAGAGTAACTTCCGATGCTAAATATTTATCTTAACACTATTAGCAATTAGACAGTAATTTAGACTCATTATTGTGGCAGTCCTCCAATATTATTCTTGAACTCGAAGGGAAAACACCAGCATTCTGCTGTGACACTCACCCACTCCTGTTTAATGGCCAGAGAACAAATCTGTAGGTTCCTTATTCACCTACAGGCTCGTGGCATGTTTAGACCAACAACCCCTGCCATTAGTAAGATGACAAAAATTGTTAAGATTAGGTAGAACTTGCTCTTTTAAGAAAACTGTACCCTACAAGACAGATTTTCACAGGAACAAATTTACAGTCTGGACCACTTTGATTTTTACTTGTTAGCAGAAGTCACCAAGTGTTGCATTCTCCCTAAGCAGAATCTCTCCCCTGGGAGGATCAGAGCCACTGTAGCTGCCTCATCTTGGAATAAAAAAAGAACATGTATTGAGGGGTTGCCCCAAGCAGAAGGGACAGTAAGTGTGCAAAAGCTGAAATCTTGGAGCATCCTGTCTAATGAACACATTTCCAGGTCTCCCCTGTAATGGCATGCTGGCTGCTAACTGAAAAGTTTTGCTTGCAGCTTGCATTTCAAAATATGTCCAAATAATCTACTTGACAGATAATGAAACCTCTTGCAATTACCTTTAGCTTGAAGCAGAGTTCTTCAACTATCATTTCCATATTGATTTGTGATGAAGTTAATTATGTTTTCCTGCAAGCTGGAACCCACAGCCGAAACCAAAGTCTAATCAAACCAACTGGGACTAAGATAGTGGTAAAAGAACCCTTAAAATACAGAACAGAATAAAATGACTCCTGGTCTTTGACAGAGTGACTTAGCTCCCTGTGGGGGATAAGGGTTAAATCTCATCACAAACAGCCAGAAGCCTTGCAGCCCACTAACAAGGGTGGGGGATTACCAGGAGCTCCACATCTGTTATTGACAATGCTGATGAGCCTAATTGGCAGCACACAGCTGATCCCCCTGCAGCAGCAGGGGAGAGAAACAAATAAAGAGCCAAAGGTGGATAAGACAGCTTGAGCAATGCTCTTCCCAGAGTGGCTCTGGATAAGCTGCTCCTGCACACTGGAGCTCACCAGCCCCTCCAGCAGGAAAGCATCCCAGGCTGGGGGGCTGCTGCAGGTTCAGCACGGGTGCAATGACAGAGTTCTGGCAGACAAAGAATGGATGTACAGAAACAATGAGTGTGACAGCAAGACTTGTCCAGGAAGGTCACTACTTTCTGGTAGAACAACCATGCTCTACCTGCTCCCCACAAAATAATTTGCTAAAGAACT
Source organism: Drymodes brunneopygia (assembly GCA_013400955.1). NCBI lineage: Eukaryota > Metazoa > Chordata > Aves > Passeriformes > Petroicidae > Drymodes > Drymodes brunneopygia. Next base: position 188,979 of record VZTZ01016279.1, read on the forward strand.
GCAGTTCTGACTTCTCAGCAAAATCCTGGAGTTTGTGACACCACTTTTTGTATTAAGATTCTTTTTAGAATATTTGTTTAAACAAAAAAACCCCTGATTTTACATTTAATTTCAGATCTATTTTGAGTATATTCTAACAGTTAAACTATGCTCAAACAGGATATTCCTGTTCATTACCAAAATGCAATCCCCCTCCAGCATGAATTGGCTTGGAACAGGGTTTACTCTCTACAGTTCAATGGCCAAGTTGTCACAGCATTATAGAAGCCATCTCAAGAGTCAGAACATAAAAATCATGTCATCAGGCCTAATATCATAAAATTACATACAACCCAGGTTCCCAAATTGACCTTTGCTCTTTTATTATCACTTACAAAATACAGTAGCTGTCCAAGGAATTTTATTAAAAAGGTGCCCCTTGCAAACACTGCTCTACTCAACTGGATTTCCTTCTTTCAGATCTCTTTCCACAGCAAGATCCCAGCTGCCAAGACATGCTGTTGAAGCCCATGAACCACTCTTAATTAAAATACAATTAGAATGCTGATGTCATCACATGCCAGACACACGCCAAAAGGAGAGTCAAAGTGTGCAATTAGTGAGCAACTGCAGCTACAGAGAGGCTTCAGAAAAAGCAAAGCTGGGTGGAAGCTGTGAGCCCACCCTGAGCACAGATCCCTCTTGCACTCCCAGACTGGCTCTGGCCACCAGTGACACCCATGGTGACCTCAGGTTCCTAATTGGTTGTAATGTGTTTGAAAGCCATTGGAAGGACTCTCTGGGGGCTTTTTTTCAGGCTTTTCATTAACTTGGGAGATCGATACATTCTCTCTGTACTAACAAAATAAAAGGAACAAATTAGGACAAACTAAACCATCTTTGAAGCATCCTTTGGATTCTCCCAGCCTTGATATGTACCAAGTTATATCTGTTCTGGAACAGACTCTGTCATTTAATTTACTCCCCTTTTGACTAAAGGTAGCCATTAGAAAGAAGAGTCAGGATTTTGGTATCATAACCCACCTTAATACTGACAACAATAAAAACCTATCCAACAATAAAAATCTATCCACTATTATAGACAGTTTGCCCCGACGTCTGCCTCAGTTGAAGTCACAAAGTGTTCAGCAAGAGTACAATGATTCATCTTTCTTCAGCAATCAATGAAGTTTTCAAGCAATGACTTCATTTCAAGATGACTGCCTGGTTAGAAACTATAAAAACATCCACATTAGGAAAAGTAAGTGTATTAAATGTGCCTTTCTCCAAGGGTTATCAAGAGCTAACAGGGAAATTATTCAAAAAAGGCTCTGTGACTGACAATGCACTCTGGCAGATCCTCCAATTCTTTCCAGTCCTCTTTTTATGCACACTTCTCTCATTCAGAAGTTTATTCACAAATTTTGTGACTTCATAATTAGTATCCTTCCAGGTGGCATTTGTCAACACATCTCAGAGTGCTCAACTGCTATGAGATCTGTTTCACCATTTGGGATTAGGAAAGCCTTATCCCAAGCACCTCAAAAATCCCCATATCAAACTTAGGAATTTATTTAATATGCAGCTGATGTTTTTTCACTTCCTATTGAAACAAGTTAGATTCACGAAACAAACACAAAATTATTTTTCCTTCATGTTCAGCCAGCAGCCAGAATTAAAAGAGCATTTGGAGTGTTTGCTGAAAGATGCCTGCAAACTCTGCTCCAGTACCCACACCATGAGCTGCAAGAGTTCCTCAGATATCACCTGGAGCTTTGTGTGCCTCTAAAGTCCACAAGTCTTTAGGTCCCTCTCCAGGCACAGGAATAAGATTTCCAAACAGGACACATCAATTCATCAACCAAACCTTCAGTTTAGACACCTCTTCCTCCTCTGGATGCAGAGGGCAGCCCTCCCATTCTGTTTATTCTCCCATGCCTTTAACTGAATTCCTTGCCAGTTCATGGGCATTACTGTAGATTTGTTTTACATGACGAGGAAACAAGTTTTTAAATATGTGTTATGCATTAAATATCACATATATTCAGCAGGGAAGGAAAAACATTTCTGGAGTACAGTAATTTTACAGACTCTGGTTTCTAATAAATTTTCACAGTTACCCTAAACTGCATTAGCAAGTTCCAGTTTATTGTCAGGCTTGTGCACAACATCCCTCAGTGACATGTCAAATCTTTACCAAAGCAGCTGAACTCCTAAAGCTGTCCTCATTGGCAGGAAACTTGTCAGATTAAATTGCCACCTCTTGTCAGGTAAAGAAGGATGATCTGATATCCCCCTGTTGCTGATGACACAAACAGTCCTTTCACTTTGGATGTATTATGAGTCTCCAGTGTTTCTTACTATGAGCAAAGATGTATCCCGTGGTGAGAGGAAATATTCCTTGCTGACCACTTTAAGCGTGGTTTATTATAAACATAGACACAGCAGCACACAAAACTTCTAAGCTTTTAAATTTTTTTTTGCTCAGTTTTCACTTTTTGCAGGCTATTTGCTTATCTGTCTAGAGAATCAAAAAATAAGAGTATTTGCATTGTCTCTTGTGTCTTAAGTACTGTCTCCATAGAGTTGCCAAAATGCATATTTACTGCTTGCAAAAGCTTGAGCAGGGAAGTTGGACCCTTCCAGCCCTACCCATTCTGTGATTACTGTGCATTTCTGCTCACTTTACTAGACCCTAGAAGCAGCATTTTGCTAGAAAGAATTACCTGCTACTTTTGTGGGTCCTTGATTAAACCAAGACCTGAGGAACAGAACAGAAAAGAGCCAAGTACCCTAAGCTTTTTTTGGTATTTACACTGAAGTATTACTTTCATCAGCATTTTCCAAATAATTCCGTTTCCACATTCTGCTACTGACTTATTAAAAACATAACCATAGAACGCTGGCACATGGGGTATTCTAAACAACTTCTCTAAACTTGGAGGAAAAATAAAACCAACTAAACACAAACAAAGTATTTCTGACATACCTGCACAACAAAGTTTTGCTAGACTCCTTTATAAGCTTCATTTAAGCTTAAATGTGTTTAGCATTTCCACTTCTCATCCCCCACACAAGCTCCCTGTTCATTAGAAATGCAAAATAAGTTTCAGAATTATTTTTTTCTTGAAAGAAGAAAGCAATAGCTCTGTCTATTGGGAAGGGAAATAATTCTTTTCCTCAATTTACAGTTTTCCAGTTATGAGCTGGAAGTTCGAGGCAATGCAACTCAGGGCTTTTTAGGCCAGAGACACAGAACTTAACTTTACAAACTATGAGGGTGCAGGTCAGCAGGAAGTTGGCACAGAAGTTGGATTCAACAGTTAAACCAGAAATTCCTAATAGCAGGCAGAAACTTTTCCAAAGTTCTCTGAAGCACTGGTGCTGATTAGTGCTGCATTTCCTCATCTGCTTACAGGAACACAGATTGCTTACCCTGTTCTCATCACAAACTGAAATGGCTCCAAGCAGTGCCTGGGAGCATAATTTAAAAAAATTGTGCCCCAGAGAAAGCTGACGAGAAGCCTGAGCTAACTGAGAAATGCACTCACAACTTTTCCAGCTGACAGCCAGAGAGGAGCTGCCAAGCAAGTTTAATAGACATCAGATACAAGCTAATGCTGGAAATTTTCTGGGATTCTACAAAATTTTGCAAGTTTCTCAAAGACAGCTGAATGGAAGTTCAATTTGCCAAAAATCAACAGAAAAAAGGTAAAAATCTAAAAATAGTAAGAGTAGGTATCAAGCAGGGTTTTTAGAAATGGTACAATTGGTGAGTGAAATAATTCCAACTTCTTCACTGAAAGCTTAAATGATAAAAAAAACGCTCAAAAAAGGATGCTTTTTTACCCCCTTTTATGTCCTACATAAAATGGACTCTTTCCACTAACCTTTCCAATGATCCTAGACCCCAATTTAGATAATTCCATTACCATCTTCAAAGAAGAAAGATATATTAGGAAAATGAAGCTATAGACTAATGTTACCTTATTAAAATCCTATTTACATAGAATTAACATAAATACAAGTTGGTAAACCATATGCTATCACATCTGTTCCTCTGTGTATTAATAACAAGACTGTCCCCTATAGGGCTCTCAAATTAATATGCATTAGAATATATTACAAAGTATTTTGATTCTCTTGACAATATAATTTGCAGCTAGATTATTTGTAGGCTCCTAGCGTGGAATTATTACTGTTGCACTATACATCAGCTGTTCCTTCTAGTGTGATTAAAGTACAACACCTGTCTCTTCTGGTATTAAGATTTCATGGAATTGTGTCAATTTTCAAATGCTCAGCTTCTTACAGTTTGAGTATTTTCAGTTTGAATGTGTCAGAAGGTTTCAGTCCGTTACCAACTGCACCATCATTTAGGAACTTTGTTTTCCAGCTTCCAGGACACTTCATATATGTCAAACACCAGCAGTGTTTACTAATTAGGTTAAGAAAAAACACTCACATGACAGAAAGAAAAAAGCTTTAAATCTGAAGCTTAATAGATAAAAATTCCATTTCAGCCACCAAACATTCTATAAATATATGTTTGCATTTCCAATGAAACTAGCAGATGCCTCCCTGCACTGAATAAAGCAGGTGCTTGCATTTGCTCTTGAAGACTCTGAAGAATATTTTGGGAAATCATCAAAGCCCTTTATGCCCTTCTGTTTTTATAATTTTATTTATTCCTTTCTTTGCATACATTGTATGACTAAAAAAATCAGATGTGAATTAATAATAGATCCTGCCTTAATATTCTTGACGTAATACTGAAAAGTATGCCTGAGTTTTCAAAAACTACAGAGGAAATACACTCTATAGAAAACATTACTGAAAGGTTGTTCTTACTGTACAGATTTATTTTCACAGTTCTGGAGCCTGACACATTATATTTGAATTTTCATATTCTGCTAACAGAGGGAAATATCCAGCATGGCATTTCCTATCCACAGAACAAGGAACAACATTAATGAAAGCATCTTTCCTCCTGGTGCATTTTTTTCCTGCAGTTGTGCTCTGTGCAGCCCGTGCCAGGCCCTGGCTCAGGAGCCAAGGGACAGCCAAGGGCAGGCACAGCCTGCTCTGCTCCAGCTCTGTCACAGGAGCCCTGCAACTTGTCACAAGTCAGGCAAAGCTGACACAGAGTCTGTGAGTCCAGGTGTTAGGTATGAACTGCACCTTTTCTGGGATGGGAGGAGATTTGGAGTGAGGAAAAGAAAGAAAAAACTGGACAGCCCACTGAGAACTTCTTCTCCGAGACTGAACCCACGTTACTTTTGTTCCCATGCTTAAATCATCTTCTGCCTGGCACTCCAGTGAAAGATGCAGTGATGCACTGCAGGAGACAGTGCAGGCTGTGGCATCTCCTGGAATGAGCAACAGTCTAAAGAATAACAGATCAGCAGCAATTGTCACTGGGTTTAGGTAACAGAGCAGGAATTACAATATTCAAAAAGCAAATCAGTTGATCAGCAGAGGGATGGACAAAATTATAGTTGGTTTTTAGTTTTGGCCTGCAACTACCAAATTATTTTGCTTTATTATATACATTGTGCAAGGCTGCATTATGGATCAGATTGTTGCATAAGGTATTACAGAAATATGTGAGCTTTAGACTTCCCACATGCAGTTTCATCATGCCTGCAAAATTTCCTTCAGTTTTGCATATTCATTAATTGCTTCAGTTGTCATGGTCTTAAGTTCTGAAGTGTTTCATTAATTTCCAGCCTAGACACAAATATAATGGTTTTTCCAGCCAGAGACAAATAGATTGGATCAAGAGTAATCCTACTGAGCTTAGAGTTCCTAAGCAGTGATCACAAAGGGTCTCTCAGTTATAGAACAGTGACCCTTTTGAATAGTATTCACATATAATTAATATAAGCATGTCTTAATACACCATATGCTCACTCAGCTGTTCTTTGCTGTATTAATAACAAGGCTGTCCCCTAAGGGACTCCAAAATGAATGTATATCAGACATATGTATCCTAATAACCAGAAGGTATCACAGTTGTACTTGTCTTACTTTAGATAAGTATTTAATACAGCATTATTTTAATGACTTTAAGAAAACATATGTCCCTGTCAGCTCAAAAATGCAGTTTATGAGATTGAAGATAAGCTGAATATTGGGATAAAAAACCTCACAAATGCCATTCCTTCCCATTTTACATTAATAACTAATGGGATTGATAATAATGTGTATCTAATAACCTAATGCTCTTTAAAAGAAAAGGGAAAGTGATTATAAGGCAAAGTGCAACATAACAAAACCTCTGAATATATCATATAATTTCAAGTCTCATTTGCTGTTGTTCATTACCTTATGACACAGACTAAAACAGAGTATTGCTCTTCACAGTATTAAAGTAGGCAAACCTATTTAAATAAAATAATCACCATTATCTCACACAAGAGTTCAGCTTGGAGTGATCTGAAATTTCCAAGCACGTTTGTTTTCTTATCTGATTTATCATATGCAATTTATTTTATGATATCCTAGCTCCCCTCCACTTTTGAAAGTAAAAGTGGCAAAATGAAATTTTGACATCTCTGAGTAAAAACATAGACAAATATTAACTGAAATAAAAATTCCTGCCTATGCCTCTCACTTTCCAAAGGAAAGCCTGATCACTGATTTTTTGTCTTTTATAGGATGGTTCTCATAGGAAGCTTTGACAGAGAATTGATCTTGCTGTGATTTATTAAAATGTGAATATGTCTTTGTGTGATGGGAAAGAGCCCGATGGCACAGGAGGGCCAGGAAGGTGCTCAGGGGGCTGGAGCACCTCTCCAGTGCAGACAGGCAGGGAGCTGGGGCTGTTCAGCCTGGAGAAGAGAAGGCTCTGGGGAGACCTCAGAGCCCCTTCAGTGCCTAAAGAGGCTCCAAGAGAGCTGGAGAGGGACAGAACAAGGGGGAATGGCTTCCCACTGCCAGAGGGCAGGGTTAGATGGGAGATTAGGAGAATTCTTTATTACTGGGAGGTTAGGGAGACACTGGCACAGGCTGCCCAGAGAAGTTGTGGATTCACTGTCCCTGGAAGAGCTCAAGACCAGGATGGGGCTGTGGATTTTGGTATGGTTTATTTTGGTGTGTGGTTTGGTGTGGATTTTTTTGTGGGGTTGAGGGAGGAGTGAAGATTTAAAAAAACCTGTTCTCCATATGTTCCCACGGGGCAAGAAACAGAAAAGTATTCCTAAGTGTCAGGTATATTTTCTTAGAAGACAAAATGGATGGAAAAAAGGTATTTTCCTTTTTATTTGCAAAACTTTGCTACCACTTGCTATCTGCACATCTTTTCCTCCCTTGAACAGGGATCTGTAAGGCCATGATAAGCTCCCAGACCCACTCTCTTGTATATATACACCTGGGTGAATGATTCATGAATAACTTTTTCTTGCACTGTTTCCCATGAATGCTTTTTCTCACCTCCCATGTGCACTTTCATCCTGTGCCACATTTAAGTACAGATAGAAGAGTAATATTTTTTTTTTTGGGGGGGTGGGGGGTAGAGAGGAGCTTTTCTGCTGTGTGCAATGACCATAGGTACCCTGAGCAATGGGGAAAGCATGCGAGTGTTGGGGGCACCCCAAATAATACACTCATGTTGGATGAAATCTGCAATTATCATTCTACCACTCCTACAGCTCTGCATAATAGATACAGCTCACAGAAGAGCTCAAAGATACAGCTCCAGTTTTCTGAGCAGATGTGATCCCCACCTCACAAGATCCTCGGGTAGTTAACAATACACTTGTCATTTCGAATTGGATAAAAAGCAGCTGTTCTTGAAGCTTTCATTTCAAAGAAAATACATACTGTTCTGCAACAAATGGCAATTAACTGTCAAAAGGGGAATATTGAGAGCAGCTCTCCAGATAAAATGCTTTTGTTTATCATTAATTTATAACAGTGCATCACAAACTTGAGGAGTAGATGCAAGAGTCATAGAATAATGAAGCCTGAATGTTTTGATCAAAACAACTACAGCAGGTTCAACATCTCCACTGGGCTAAGTTAGCTCAATTGAAATGTCTGGTCTCAATTGCTTGTTGCCGTGTTGTGCTTTCACCAGCTGACACGAGGAAACTTCTTTTCCTGACAAAAGACAAAACATTTCTGCCAGCTGAGGTGACATTGTGTTCATTCAATAATGATACAAGGCCCTGAGGTTCCTCGGCAAGGAAGATAACAAAGAGAATCCTCATTAACTAACTGCAGAAGAATGAAGGTCAACCCACAGAGAGAATTTCATGCTTACATGTCAGTTAGAACATTTGTTCTTCATTAATTCTTTAAACCCAAGCTGGGATATCACCTAGCAGCATTTTAATGTCCCACACTCCATCAGAAATAACTCCTAGGACGTGGGTTTCTTTGCACTGTGCTTAAGAGGCTTTTTTTAGAAGCACTTGGACACTAATAGTGTTTTTGAATTGTTACAAGACTGGATGTAATACAGGAAATAACAGTTTGGATATTTCAATATGAAATAAATGAGGATTGGCATAATATATTCTGAGAAACTCGCTATATGGACAAATAAAAATGCCATCACTATTTTTTATGTTTGTGCACTATTTTGTTACTGTTGTATGTTTAGGTGTTTTCTGGTGAATCAAGACATTTTATTTCTGTCAAGAATATACTCCCCATAGAGTGATAGAATTATATGCAAGACACTGTATTTTCTAATATGCAGATGCAACTGTAAATATTGAGGTCTATGTACACCTGGGGAATTTTGGACGTATGCTGTGTAATTAACCACTAAAAAGGTAATAGCCACACCTTTGTTTTCTCAGACTAAAACTAAAAATTCCATGTGTCATCTCGTAAAATAACTTTCCACATTTTTCTCTCCCTGTGATGGCCACAAAAAGATCTCCCAAGCCAACAGCCTTGTGGCTCTGCATGTTTATTGTTCTTAAGTACAGATCATTTCTCAGAGAAGTAAGAAAACACAGAGCACATTGTATATTTGTATATGTGTGTGTGTGTACATCTCTCTCTCTATATATATACATATATATGTGTCTATATCATGTTTAATGGATATCCTTTTGAAGATTTAGTTCTTCTTCCTACGATTAGAGTTTGAGGGCATTCTGCACAAAACAGAATGTTAAATGTGAAACTTGGGAAGACTTCCTGCAGGGCAAGAGCACAAGCAGGGACCTTCATCTGGTCCTGCTCAAGCTGCCAGAAGACTCCACTGACACAGCAGCACTGCCAAGCCCTTGTGTCACTGCATGACTGAAGTGAAGCAGTTGAGGAATTCCCATACTTTCCATGCCATCAGTCCTGGTAACCTCCATGTACAAGACAGTAACATCCTAAATATTTGCAGTTCTTTGTAATTTTGACCTCTCTCTATGCCATATGACTACTGTGCTTTCAGGTTTATTTTTACTGACATGCTGCAATTAAAAAATTCAGAGACGTCATAGAGAATTTGGGAGAGTAAATTGCCAGAGATTTACTGCTTCAAATGCAGAGGCTTATCCCTGTATCAAGTTTGCTCTAAAGCAGTTTCTTGTAACCCCAAATGGTTTGTCCTCAGTGTCTCATATTATTCCTTTTAGTGGTTATCTCTGGATTCTTGTCAGAAAAAGAAAAAATATGATGGAGAGGTGACTGACAAGCAAGAATATTTTAACTGAGTGTCCTTTTACTGTTTCTTCCAAATTCTCAGTGAGTTATCCTAAATCTCCCTTTTAGCCAATGCCAACCTGATATCAATATATTAATTTATGAACATTGTGCAAATAGAGAAGCACTCCTGTCTCTTAGCAGACTTTTGTTGATTTGTTTCGTGTTTAATCTGCAGATGCCATTAGGTTCCCAGATCAGCACAGAACCCCAGTGCTCTCTGAAGGCAGAAGGCAGCCAGTGTCAGGGAAATCTGGCTGATCAGTATGCTGTCTAATCTAACACTGAGACAAAAACATATGATTCTCTGCCTACATTTTCAAATGAGAACCTGGCAATAGTAAATGTTGTAACAGAAAAGCAGAGAAATAAAATTTTAAAATACCAAGACCCTAAGGCACCTGAAACAAAACAGCCTCCAATTTAATTCACCTCTGTAGCTGTAATCCAAAGGAATAGTGGAGCAAAGTGTCTATCTGTGTCCTGGATCACAAAGCAGGCTGTAGCCCTGAGTGGGCTTATCTAGCTGGCTTTTAAACTGTTTCCATCCAGCCTTGTCCACTACAAAATGCACGGTTCAATAGCCTTGTTTCTGCTGTCAGGCAGTGCTGCAAACATGACGGGTTTTTCTACACTCCCCTGCACCTGCAGAGTTCTGATGGCTGTTCCTCAGTCAGACAGCCCAGCAGACAACTGCTCTTCTCTCTCACATCTCCTTTTCATTAGGAAGGCAGCAAATTATAAGCTATTCTCTCTTCCCAAACGTGTCCTGACTGGCTTGGAAGGAGATCCCAGAGCCAGCCTGCCACATCTTCTGCACAGCCAGGCACCTGACAGGCTCTTGTAGGAGTATGCTGTGTGTTCCATTTCCTAAACACCAGGTGCTCCATCAGTTCCCCCTCAGCCTTCTCCTCTGCTGCTGCTTGGGTCCCTCATGGCTTGGGCAGCCTTGCTGCTGACAGGTGTCATTTCAGGTTTGATGGCCACAGGACCCCCTTACAGACCATGACAGAGAGATATTTGCCACTCCATCCTACGATGTTGGAGTTGCTCTTTCTGTAAAGAAGCCCCTTGCAACTCTGAACTCCTCCCCTTGGTGGGCAAATCCATCCTCAAGGAAGCTCANACTCTACTGGGGTATGCCAAGCAAATCAAGAAGCAGAAGTGGTAGAATAAAATTACTGCTACACTTAGGCAGTATGTCCATCTTAGCTGGATTTACGCATTCTTCAAATCTCTGTCAGAATAAAACTGGCATACACAAAAACCTGTCACATCTGTGCTAATTTACAAAAAGAGAACTGTAACAGTGTTCATAATTTAGAAAAATGGCCCATTCTGCTTCAGCTTGTTTTTTTTTTTTTAATTCCAGTCAAATGCTGATCAAGAAAATGGCTTCACCAAGGGGAAGTTCCTTACCTAATAGGCAGATGAAACAGGCAGTTGTCTGCAGATCCAGAAGTTTCTTTAATTTCTTCTCCTGTGCTTGCACGCTTTAGAGCACAAGATCTGGTTTCCCCTCATCTCTGCTGAACAATTATGAAGTAACATTTGGTCTACTTAGCAAACGGTGCCATTTCCTCTTTAATTTTTATTCATTTATTTATTTCATAATGAAGAGAGAGCTCTCAGAGTGAAGGAGCAATTACCCAGCACCTTCCTCTGGGATGTCTCTGAGAGTAAGGAACAGAGGCACTCAGACATGATTCCAATCCACCTTTGCCATCACCCAGTGGCAGAGTCGATCTGAAGAGCTGCTGGCACACCCAGAGGTCCTGCAGGCACTCACACGAGTTAAGTGTGTTAATGGTTTCCTAATCAAAGCAAAAGCCACAAAGTTCCTGTCGAACACACCCGGTAATTACTGACAGACTATAAACCTGTGTGAGAAGTTCATAGTCCATCTCCTAAAGTTTATCAGAAAATAACATTTTCAAAAATTACCTGGATATCCTGAAACTTTTATAACAAGCCTTCTGAACTGAACTGCGAAAATGCCAAATTTTAATGTATCTTGGACTAGTTTTCCACCAATATCAGGTGAAATTAATGGATTTAGATAACTGGAGCAGAATTTAAATGAAAGCAAGAAGAGTGAAAGATTTCTGTATTTTTATTTTTTGGGATGATACTGAAATATTACATTACAAAAGCAAGTTCAAAGACGTAAAATAATACAAATTCAGTTTTAGGAAGGTATATAGGTTAGCTTTGAACCAATAATTTTCTGAATTCTATCCTACTATTTTACACTCACTGTAAAATTACAAACCTTTCAGTAGTGAAAAATTATTCTTTTTCTTCTCCAGTAAAAGTGTTAGTCAAAATACCATTCTTTTAATATTTTCTTAGATAACAATTGATATCAACTAGATAAAATACAATCCAAAAAGTCTTCTTAAAATATCACAGCATTTAATGTTACATTGCTGGACTGAGTTGTGCACTTCATGGAGGTTAAGGAAAGTGGATATTTATTCAACACACCAAATCAAGTTCTTGATTATTTTGCCCTTTTGAGAAAACAGTACAAAGGAAATTTGAAATCCTGTCATCCAAATCTGCCACAGTTTACAACTTCCTGTTAGTGGCTGAAGAAGATATAAGATAAGAGTATCAGTTCTACTTCACATACATTTAAATAGACTGGAGGAATAAATTTCAAACTTTAGAAAATCCTAATCAACGTAAGACTCTTTATACAAGTACTGCTATCATGTGTTATTGGGTAAACAGATTTTTTTCTCTCCCATCAATCTAAGTCTATTTATTTAGAAATTACTGGGTTATTAGAACTGCTATCTTGTCTCTTGCATTTAATTTTCAATCTGTGTTACATTTAGATATCCAAGTGACAGAGAAAGAAGTGGATGGTTCCATTTCTGCAGCTTCCAGTTCTGTAAAATGAATCTCAGTGTGAAAAATTAAGATTAATGGGCTTCATAATCATTTTGTTCTGCTAAAGCCAATTTGAATAAAAGGGAAAATAGTTTATATATGAAAATATCTTCGATATCTTTGGATAAAAATAAGCACTGTACATGAATTTGAGCTCATGCACAAATTGCCATTTTATTTTTTCCCTTACCTGTGTGAAGCCCCATTAGCATATGCACAATGGATTTCAGGATGTTCTCTTTCAAACTGTTATCTGAAGGATGTGCAGGAAATGGTCTGGGAGAACATGAAGTGTGGAGTAGCAGACTGCCACTCTGGTCTTTCAACAGATAATTTACCTTCCTTCTTTAATTGATGGATAGGATGGTTCAGCTTGAGATAGATGCAGCAATTCTGACCCCCAGCTGCCTACCTGGTCCCTCTCTGAGGTGCCTCATGTGGTTGCTTTGTAGTTATTTAAGGGTACCACATGTCAAGAGTTTTGCCTTTGGGTCAGTTTAAGAACCTAAAGATCAGCTGGAGCAGCTGAGAGCTCCCTGCACTGGAGAAGGAACATCTGAGAGAGGGGTGGTGAGACCATGACCCAGAAATAAACCATCCCCATCATCTGTCAGAGGCATGGAACTGCCAGCAAAGGTAATGGACACAAATTTGGGCCTTTTATTTCTTCTGACATAAAAACCCACTTTATTGTGTAACATAGAAGTGACATTTGATCAGATCTAATCCAAATTAAAACTGCTCCAATACCACTTGTATAATGCTTAATGTATAATCCTTACTGATTTTAAATGGCTAAAACCAGAACTAAATTGGTTAAGCTAAAGAGTATTTCATTCCTCACTGGCTGAAATTTGTTGCACTAGCATTTTGGTTTTTTACTCTTAAACTGTGGAGTTTCTTTAAGCCCAGTCTTAATTCATACGAGAACAGGCACATTTTAAATTTTTCAGTACAGGAGAAAGAAGAAAGCAGGTGACACACAATAATGATTTCATACCTATTCAGCATCTTGTAGCATCTCCAGACCAATGATCTTAAATCAACAGAGTGATTGCTTGAGAAAAGCCCTGTGCCACAAGTCTAAGTCCAGCATTGATCCACTTTCTCACTGTTAGAAAGTCAATACCCTTCATCCACCACCTTTGGCTTTATTTTTAACTTTGCCACTGTGTCTGTTGCCGTGCAGTTCTGGTCCATTGAGCACTACCCTGGGCAATCAACCAGGGAACACAGCACATTACAAATGGATGTGATATGATAGTACATTAGCTAGGAAATACTGCAGCATCACCTCTTCCCTGAAATCTCACGAATTCCACTTTCCCTTCCAGCAAAACACTACTGAGCCCATAATGGGGAATAAGTAGAATTTAGGTTTTTGTAACTGCTGGCTGAGCACCTGCCCATGAGAATGATAAACATTTTACTATTTCCAGCATCTGGCACTTGCAAAACTTTTGGTTTTAATTTCTGTTGTGTGATTTGACATCACCTTAGAAAACCTGCTCTGATCAGGTATTTCATTTTATAATAGAAGCAGAGTGAATACACAGGGTTTTGGATGTGCCAGAGGTGCTGTGATGTCCTGACTTGGAGATGGCCTCTTGCCAAACTCAGCTTTGGCTGCATTACCTTTGCAATCATTTAGTGCCAGTCATTCATGTCAGCAGGGTGATAGCACAAAATGAGTACTTCCAAATGCACAAATAGTCATCAACAGCAGCAGAAAGAACTGGCCTAGGGCACTGTACCTTGCAGATGAAGATAGGCTGGCTATATGTGCAGTATATAATTTGGACAAATAACCCATTTCTTTACATATCAGTTCCATCTTTGCATGGCAGAGGAAGTAACTTCTTTTTATTTTCTTTGCCCATTTCTTTTTTACAGTGAGGGTCCCTCACTATGAATGTGCAGAGATGCTTTTAGAAACTACTGTAACACAAATGAAACAACAGCATTGACCAGACAATCCTAAAATAATTCCATTAAAGACTGAGCAGCTGCATGAGGAGACCCTCAAGTCCATTCTCCCCTGCAAGAAAAGCTCAAGACAGCTTTTATGCTTTACTTCTTTGGAAAAGTACAAAGCTTTGCCTGTTATGAGGAATTACTCATTCACTGTGTCTGTGTAAGCCTCAGTGCAATAAACTGCATGCCAAAAAAAGAATATTTCCCTATAGCACATATGCAGACACAGTGAATACATATATGTACCTCCTAACTATATGCAAACAATTCAGTAAAATTTGAAAAAAATAATCCCTCCCCCAAAATTTAATTGAAGACTGTTCAAGGCCTTACAAAATCAAGCAGTTGAGCAATGGCCCCTTAACAGCAGAGATAAAATCTGGAAGCCTTTGGCCTCACAAATCATGACTGTGATATCTGATGGAATCCAACCCAATGGGTTATGAATACCTCAGGATAAAAAATACCACATAAATTCAAAGAAATGCCAATAATAATGAAAAATGATTAAAGCAGACTAAGACACCATCTAGTATAACTCAGATGCAGAATTATATTCTCACAGAGATATTTTTTAAGCTTTCCAGGAGGCACCAGTGAATCAATAAAAAGGAGAATTAATCCCTAAAACACTGGGAAATGTGGAGCTCAAGCTTTCATTTATCTTGCACTCATGGTGCTGCACAGGTATATCAGGGATCTGACAGCCCTGCGTGGTGTTGCTGCTGCACCATCTGTGCAGCAAATGCACACCTGAGCTCCAGGGAAATGCTGGAGGACTGCAGCAGAATTTTTAACTCAGTGATCCTTTTAAAATATTTTATGGAAACTCACTGCTGACCCAGCATTAAAATATTGCTAATTATTAAACAATAACAGTATAGTAGTCTCTCTGTAAATAAGATTGGCTTTGTGAATACATGTGATGTGAAACCTGACCTTGGAGAGGATGATGAGGGCTTTTGGCACTCACATAATGAGACCCAAAATTAATCTGTCATGTTCTTATATAGATGGTGTATTGAATTTATTTATTTTCACAGTACTCTGATCTCAGAGAGAAAATACACTTCAAAATGGAAAAATAGCCTTGTAATACTCTGCAAGAGAATTTTTAAATATCAGACACGGATGAGGAAGATATTCAGACTAACAGGAAAAACCAAAGCACTGAACATAGAAGCTGATAGAGTGTCCTTCACAGAACATAATATTTAAGCAAAATATTAAAGCATTTAGTCTTTTGACAAACACACTCTCTGTTGTGTAAATCAAAAATAAAAGCTAGTCTGACTGAAGCATTGGACAATTAAGTATAATTTACTTAATTAGCATCAGGAGATTCCCTCAACATCTGTATTCTGTGTGTTTTTCTTTGCCATTTTCTGTATCTATAGCCCTGTTAAATTCCTTACAAGTTTAAAGCTGAAGAGTCTGTTGGTTGCTTCCATAGTCAGCAACTAGAATTCAGTTTTTCTCTCATTTTTAAAGAAATAAATTTCTTACACACTTATTTCATAAATAAAAGCCACCTGTTTCTAACCACCCTTCCAGTACCACAAAGACAGATTTGCATCCCACTCACATTATAACTGAATCATTATTATTGGAAATCAAATTTTGTTATCTTATGCACAGTGCTCTACCCCCTGTGAAGCTCAAGATTAAGAAAAGATGACAAACATGACTTTCTTTTGGCCCTCTCATGATCAAATATACATGACTGGCAGCTAGAACTTCACAGCAAGAACAAATAAAAGCAACAGCAAGAAGGACCCTGAAGAAGTGCTGAGGTTTTGCAGCTGTAATTCCTCTGGGGGATGGCCACATCTGCCTGCCTGCCTGTAACAGCACAGAGAAAGAAGTGGTTGGAATTATCAGCTTGTTGTGATGATAGTGCTTAGTTTCAGGAGGCAGTTCTAGTCAGATTGCAAAACTGTATATATTGGTATTTTCAGACTCACTTGCTAGTGGAAGGAAAATGGTTCTACCATGAAAATGAGCTGCCTAATATACACTCAATTTAAACAATAAATGGAAAAATAGTCAGAAAAAGGAAATGGGGTCCCCTGATAGATCTCAGTCAATATGTAGCCATAAAAAAAAAAAAGTTGTAACACAATTATTCTTGTGCATGACTCCAAAATATGCCCTAGGTTAATCAGGAACTCACAGATTTTCCTTTCTTCTTTCCTGAGAACACTCCTTCAAATGATTTCCACTCTGAGGATTTCACTCTTTTCTCTTCCATTACCATCAGAGTTTACATTAACTCAATCTACCTCCTACCTACAAAAAGCTAATTACTGATCTCAGTTAGGCCCATAAGCAGTGCTTTTACATTAACCAGGGGTCATTAAATACCATGGGAAAACACTTTCTTTTCCAGATGGTTGGAGGGTTGTCTCTAAGCAACATGTTCAGCATTTGTTCACCTGCAAAGAAGAATTCCAATTACCATGCTTTAAGTTAGGAAAATATATACAACTTATTACACATGCATCTGTTGGCAGCTGTAGGAGCTATTACTGATCCATGCACCACATTAACTCATTTACTCCAGAATAACTCCATGTAACTCCATGGGTTTCACTGCTTTACATATTTACCTTCTATGTGTCCTCAGAAGACTCTGGTGTGATTTTACAAAAGTAAATATATACTTACACAACCAATTTTACCTCTTTTAAAGGCATGGAGCTGAGTACCTAACATGAATCCCTTGAAAGCATGCTAATAATTAGTAAAAATACTTTGCACAGCATGAGTAAGGCTTCTTCCTTAAAAAGAAAAAAAAATTCTGTACTTGTGATTGGAAACTCTGTGGTATCTGCTGTGCACTCAAGATCTATTGACTCAAGCCATAAGTGAAGAGCATGTCATTGACATCTGGTTTTTTCTCTCCTGAAGGATATACAGTGGAAGTCAGTATTAAAGAAAATCATGGGTTTTCCTCCTACTGTGTAATTGGTCAGATACCTTAGTGCAAAATGTTATGCTTGGTCTGAATGAATTGCTAAAGAGATGGGAAAAAGCACCCCTCATGCAGCAGAGTAATCTGAGGTCTCTGAATGAGAAGACAGGGAACCACCACCTAAATTTCTATGAGATTATTTACATATAAAACTATAAAGAGGGCACAGCTCCTTTCATTTGCTCTGAAATAGTCCTTCAGGGTGAGAATTTTTCAAGACAATCAATTATTTTCCTGTATGTACATCACCTGTTTGTCAGTTAGTGCCCTCAGGTTCTAAACAAGAGACAGATTATCAATAAAGTCACTTGCTTTCACCTGAAGCATAAATAAGAGAGGGTGTGAGAAAAAGAATGGGTGGAAAATGTGCTGCAAGTGGACAGAGAACTCAGAAATCCTCACTCCTCCTTGCCAGGATGGACACTTGGATCAGAAGGTCCTCATCTCCAGCCTCTTTTCGTCAGAGGAGATGAGTGTCCTCCAGCAGATCAACCTCATCCTCCAGCAGATCAACCTCATCCTCCAGCAGATCAACCTCATCCTCCCACAGATCAACCTCATCCTCCAACAGATCAACCTCATCCTCCAACAGATCAACCTCATCCTCCCACAGATCAACCTCATCCTCCAGCAGATCAACCTCATCCTCCAACAGATCAACCTCATCCTCCCACAGATCAACCTCATCCTCCCACAGATCAACCTCATCCTCCAACAGACAAACCTCATCCTCCCACAGATAAATCTTGGCCTCCAGCAAATTGCCTTGTCCTCCAGTGGATCATGTGGGGCAAGATCTCACAGACTTTCAGAGCAGACTGTAAGAAGCACCTCCTGCTGCATTGGGTACATGGAGTTCTGCTGTCCTGTCTTGGGTTTTTATCTATTTTACTTATCTCTAACTATCAGAAAACTCTGAAAAATATGTTATTGGTGTTCACAGTTATAACTGTTGTATACAAGATAGCTGTGATTACCAAAACTGCTGGACAACAATTTTCAGATTAAAGATTTTTTGACCAAAAGGCATACTGAGCCATTCCTGGATGCTTCAGAAATTCATTAGATTTTACAAGATGGGGAGGGCAATGCTCTGAATTTTCTTTAAAAGTGCTACTTAAATAAGAGACTTCAAAATTTTAGTGTTGCTGTATTTTTTCAAATGTAAATTAAAAAAAAAAAAAACAAAATAACTCCCATCAACCAAAACAGCCCAAAACCTAAGAAATTTCAGCATTTCAAATCAATCTGAATGTTTTGTTAAACCTAAAGCATCTTTCCAAATTATTTGGTGTGAGACAAGACAAGAAGTCTATTATTGACCTCATTGCAATTAGAATTTTTTGCAATCATAATCACAACATAATCCTATTTTCTCCTTTTATTTTCAGAAAATACTGTACGAAAAATTAGATTAGCTCATGATTAAACAGAAAGGTAACAATCCAAAGGCAAAAATGTCCAGATTTGAGAATGCCCATGAATTCTTAAAGCAAGATTGCTACCAAAAATATTCGCTATATAATTCAAAAATTATTCTTGGGCTGTTTCCCATTTTATGAATGGTCTATTCTTCTGTTTTTATTAATACTGTTGACTAGCTACAACAGGTGACATTTTTATCCCCTTAGGCTGTCCATTATCCAAATGAAGGGCCATCTGGAAAGGGATTCTGTTCACTGAAAAATGTGACAGAGCTGATGGCTTTTTAACTGCAAGTCATCTATGATTGCTGGTAAACACCAAAAATTAGCATTGATCCCCCTCAAATGAAAAAAACAACAACAATAAAGTACTTGAGACAGGCTTATGGAAACACCTTCTCGGCAGATGTGCATGCTAATTAATAATTGTAGATGGCAACCCTTCCTCATTTTTGTAAATTAATGCCAGTTGAATCCTCTAAAACAAATAAACATGACTACAGATGGGGCAGCTACTTGTGTATGCCCAGCAGAGCATATGCAGAGCAGGAAATGGGGTGGGACTCAGAGCTGTGCCATGCTGCAAACAGGCAGTAGACAAGAGCCATTACCAGAACCTGCCACGCTCAGAAAATCAGGGACCTGGTGCTTTTGCCCCCCAGACCACGTTCTGGGAGGGTTTCCAAAGAGGGGGTGGATGCTGCACTGCCTCTGCATTTGAAGGCTGTGGCTGGGAGGGACAGAGACAGCAGTCACACATCCAGGGGCACAAGAAGACTGTCACCATTTGGGTGTGACAACCCTCAAAATTGTGTTTTACCCCAACAGTACAATAGGAATGGAAACAGAAAATTAAAATACACTCATCTCATCTGTCTTCCACCAATATCATGTTTTCCTTCTGGGGTGATGGATACACACCCACAGTGAACGTACTCACCAAATCAACTGGAAACTACTCTTTGGGCTTTGATGGAATTGAAACAGGCTCTCTAACAGCACCAGCAAAAACTCAGCAGAGTCTGACACATCCTGACAAAGTTATAACCCACTAGGAACTGAAAAAGTGAGGATCAGAAGCATCAGAAAATAGTCTCGTAATTGCAAATATACTCTGCACTGAAATATCAGTATAAGCATGTTTATTATGAAACTGTGCCACACTTAATTATTAAAAAAGAACTGGTTCCATATAAATTGGACACAAACTTGTTATCTTTTGAGCCACTGATTGAAAATGTGGATTTGGGGACTATTTGTTTCCATCATCTTAAATCAGAACAGCAGCACTCAAGTACGTTGACACTGAAAATATACATTAAGAATTCTTCAACTATTTTTTGCATCTCAGAAGACATTAAGAGTACAATTATCTTGCCTGAGAAAAATCATATCTATCAGAACCTATAATGACAACAGGACTAACAACCCTTGATTTACTTCTGCCTACTACCTCAGACTGGAAACCATCTAAAACATTCTCTGTGCATCTGGTGAATGCTTGAGGAGCAAGCTTGGGTAATGTAAGATTCCCCACTCTCCATCGAGCAGGTGTGTGACTACAAGGGCTACACCATGTTCATATATCAAACTGATTGCAAGGAAAAACTTAAAAGGAAGAAAAAGATCTACAGCAATAATATTGAAGCTTTCCAATGTACCAACAAATAAAAGCAATAGACTTTGCCACAGCACAAAACATGAAAGAATTTTAGTTTTAAAGTACTGCTCTGCACAACACAGCAAACAGAACAATCAAATTATTGTCTGCTTGTCTAACACGAAGGCAGCATTATCCACAAACATCCTGCAGCTAGGAGATAAGATGCTGGAGAAGTACTATAAAATGGTTTATAATGCAACTAACAATGATTTGGTAATTTGAACATTTCATATTTAATGAAAAACTGTTTAAATCAGAAATCATCAAACATGCAATGACAAGGCTTATTTATACTCTATTTGTGTCTCCAACCAATGACTGAATTCTCTCCATTTTTAAACAACACTCTTTTAGCGTAAAGGGAGAAAGTTTGATGCTTGGTATTACTTTTAAATTAAACCACACAACTGGTATGAATAAAAGGATGCCTCCTAAAGCATTCCATAATAACAGGGATAGCAACTGGCTAGCAGAACACTTGACTTGTTTTTTCCCAGCAGATTTGAAGTGCACTGCAATGTAATGTATTGAAAATTATTTCTAGCCCTCCCTGATACCACAAATCACAACCTGTATAAAGCCACAGGAGCAATCAAAGATCCATTTGAGCTGTGATTCATATGTGCATGTACTCAGAGCTGGTTCTGCTCAGTGCTCTATAATCAGGGCTGCAAACATTTTTCATTAGTTTCCCTTTTCATTAAAGCTATGAAAAGAAGGAAAAGATGGAATCAAATGTAAAAAGAATGACTTTGGTATATAAGGCCAGTGTGCTTTTTAAGGCAAAATTTTACCTGCTTTGTGTGTGTGCACACATATATTCATACTCGATTTCTGAGCAGACTGTGTTTCATAAAGTAATCATGGAAGAAGTCCTCTATTGCCCTTTCCAGAAAAGGTTTCTTGATCTTCAAATCAAAATGTGCAAACAGAATCCTATGTCCCATATTGAATATATCCTGATAATCAGGATCTTTTTCTCAAAAACTTCACGTCACGCAGAATAGTACCTAACAAGCAGTATCTTTTCATTAAGATGGAATGGTTATTAATGCCACTCTTTTTATGTAGCTACACATAATATACCTATATATTATTATTACATAGAAGCCATAATTAGACCAAATACCAAGATGTAGTTGAGAGAAGTTCAGTACTCAATGTCTTTTTCAAACCAGAGTGGAAGGCATATCTGGAATTTAGATTCTTAGAATTACTCATAAAGTTTCTCCCTTGCACTGAAGAAGAAAACATCCAGAATTCAGCTCTAGAGAAGATGAGGAATAAAAGTACTGACTGGAATGAGGAGCTGAGCTGGCTCACATCATTGGCTGGAAATTCCTGTCTCCAGCTGCTTTACTGGTAACCCGTTTCTGCAAAATGTGACCTGTAACACTTCTTTAGCACAGAGTTAAGGAACCAGACCTGACACGCAGCGTGGTTTGTCTGGACGGTATTGTTGGCTTCTATCTGTCTAAAAAAATGCCAGGAAACTCCTTCCCTGTCACAGGGCAGCAGAAGCAGGGCCACTCCAGAGCTCAGTGCCACTCCAGAGCTCAGTGCCACTCCATAGCCCAGTGCCACTCCATAGCCCAGTGCCACTCCATAGCCCCATGCCACTCCATAGCCCAGTGCCATTCCATAGCCCAGTGCCATGCCATAGCCCAGTGCCACTCCAGAGCTCAGTGCCACTCCAGAGCTCAGTGCCACTCCAGAGCTCAGTGCCACTCCAGAGCTCAGTGCCACTCCAGAGCTCAGTGCCACTCCAGAGCTCAGTGCCACTCCAGAGCTCAGTGCCACTCCAGAGCTCAGTGCCACTCCAGAGCTCAGTGCCACTCCAGAGCTCAGTGCCACTCCAGAGCTCAGTGCCACTCCAGAGCTCAGTGCCACTCCAGAGCTCAGTGCCACTCCAGAGCTCAGTGCCACTCCAGAGCTCAGTGCCACTCCAGAGCTCAGTGCCACTCCAGAGCTCAGTGCCACTCCAGAGCTCAGTGCCACTCCAGAGCTCAGTGCCACTCCAGAGCTCAGTGCCACTCCAGAGCTCAGTGCCACTCCAGAGCTCAGTGCCACTCCAGAGCTCAGTGCCACTCCAGAGCTCAGTGCCACTCCAGAGCTCAGTGCCACTCCAGAGCTCAGTGCCACTCCAGAGCTCAGTGCCACTCCAGAGCTCAGTGCCACTCCAGAGCTCAGTGCCACTCCAGAGCTCAGTGCCACTCCAGAGCTCAGTGCCACTCCAGAGCTCAGTGCCACTCCAGAGCTCAGTGCCACTCCAGAGCTCAGTGCCACTCCAGAGCTCAGTGCCACTCCAGAGCTCAGTGCCACTCCAGAGCTCAGTGCCACTCCAGAGCTCAGTGCCACTCCAGAGCTCAGTGCCACTCCAGAGCTCAGTGCCACTCCAGAGCTCAGTGCCACTCCAGAGCTCAGTGCCACTCCAGAGCTCAGTGCCACTCCAGAGCTCAGTGCCACTCCAGAGCTCAGTGCCACTCCAGAGCTCAGTGCCACTCCAGAGCTCAGTGCCACTCCAGAGCTCAGTGCCACTCCAGAGCTCAGTGCCACTCCAGAGCTCAGTGCCACTCCAGAGCTCAGTGCCACTCCAGAGCTCAGTGCCACTCCAGAGCTCAGTGCCACTCCAGAGCTCAGTGCCACTCCAGAGCTCAGTGCCACTCCAGAGCTCAGTGCCACTCCAGAGCTCAGTGCCACTCCAGAGCTCAGTGCCACTCCAGAGCTCAGTGCCACTCCATAGCCCAGTGCCATTCCACAGCCCAGTGCCATTCCATAACCCAGTGCCATTCTATAGCCCAGTGCCATTCCACAGCCCAGTGCCATTCCATAACCCAGTGCCATTCTATAGCCCAGTGCCACTCCATGGCCCAGTACCACCGCACAGCCCAGCTGGGCTGCTTTCTGGGCTTGTAGAACAAGCTTTTGTCCCTATCAAACCTCCCCATGACTCCTGCCACATGGAGAGAACAATGGAACAGAGAACACTTTAAATGCACCCATACAAACATTTCCTGAGTATCAGGGGCCAATGATTGTGATGCCACCTACTCTCTTGGTTTGGAGTTCTATAATTACAAGAAAAATTACAGAATTGCAAGCATGTTTTTAGTATAAGAGGTTTTTCATGCTGAATGTGATATATTTATCCCAGCATTGCCATTGATGATAGTTATTAGACTACTTTCTATATAGTCACTGTGTGTTTTTTAATGTTCTTTTACATTCTATGTAGTTTCTAGATAAAAATTCACAGCATTAACTCTCTGCATAAAAACTGAAAATTTATTGCAATTTGCAGCCATGATGGTTTGGACTTCTAAGCTATGGAAAGCCGGGATACTGTTTAAATGCTTTACTTTTGACAGTTTAGTTAATACTGAATTCCAAAGGAAAAGCAAAACATTGGTTACTAATTAAAAAATCAAGATTGGAATTCGGTTTGTGGAGTCGCTCATTTGCTAAATGGTAGAACTATGACTGACTGAAATATTTTACTTGAATTTGAATTTAAAATCTAATTTATTTCTTGAATCTTATCTGCATAAAGCAATCAAGACACTATTTTGTATAGCAATTACAGCTGACAGAGGAATAAATGGTTAATGTTGACCATTTCTCTCCTTGCTTCCCATTTCTCAGAGGCAAAACTGAAAGGAAGTAATATAATAGGGTTTTTTTAAATGGGGAACAGAGAGTGAAAAAAGTTAATAACTAGGATAATAATTCAGCAATGACTTAGCAATAATTTAGGAATATATTTGGAGAAGAGATATACATCCCTATTCCCACATATTCCATGAGAAAGCAAATTTGATAGCAATGTTGATTTAAGAAAATATCCTTTTTCAATGAAAAATTCATTAAGTAGAAATACTGTAGGGCAGGAAGGTACCTCAAGACCTTAGGTGGTCATAAAATCCATTTCCCTCAATAGGGCAGGATAAGCTGCACTAAAATGCTTTCCTTAATCTGTTCTTGAAAATCTCTGGTGTGTGGAAAAGGCTGCAGCCTCCCAGGGTATATCCAAGTACTAAACTATTGTTGCAGGGAGAAAAGTGGTTTTGGTTGCTTCTCCTTCCTGATGTCCAGTCTAAAGCTCTCCTACTGAAAAGGAGTCACTTTACTTTCTGTCTTATCCCCTATCCTGATCTGCAATGGACATGGAGAACAATTTATCACCTTCCTATTTGTGATAGCCTTTATTCCTTTTAAAGACTGGGATCCTCCCTCATGTCAGTTGTATTTTCCCAACCAAACGAGCCCAGCTCTGTGAGTCTTTTCTGGGAGATCAATCATATTTTCTCTGATCATATCTGCTTCCATCCTCTGAGCTGGCTCTGATTGCTCTGCTCCTTTCCTCATAAGCCTAAAATGTCTAAAATCAGACACAGTGCTACAGCCCATTTGCCTGCCCTGCAAATTTGCAATAAACAGACAGCAGTAGCTTCAAAACCCCTCAGTCATTACGAAGCTGAGGCACATTTTTAACCCCCAGTTCATCCAAATGATACATTTTCTAATCTAGCATGCCAAGTATTGAGGCACATTAGGAGGCCTACAGCTTGAATCTGTAATAAAAAACATGGTAAAATGAGCAACAACTGAACTGGTCATGACCTCTCCCTGGCAATAAACACAGCACTGACCAAAGGAAGAAAGAGCTGAACACCAACCCTCTGACACTCTGCTGGGTAGGGGCCAGCTATGACAGAGCTGGTGATGTCACTGCCCCTTCACACTGAAGTGATGAATCCCCCAAGCCATCAGCCCTCAAAATTATCAAGTTTCAATATAAAGAAAGTTGTCTGAGCAGCTCCATAAAATGTTGAACTGATTCACAGTGCTCTGAGGGAAACAAACATCATTAGAGGAACATCTCTGTTCTCTGTCATGTTTCTGTTTAAAACCCAGCAGAAAGTGCACGAGCACTTGGATATGCAGAAGAAAAACATCTAATTGCATTAAAGGAAATATATAAAAGAAAAATGAAATTATTCTTGTTATTGCTTGTACACAGCTCTTCCAGTCTTCATTACTTGAAAATCAAATTTAATACACAAGTTCTCATCTCTCTCTCTTAGCCATGAAGTTTGCCATTAGTGATTTCCCAGGAGCAGTGTAGTAAACTCTACATCGATCAGGTGCTGATGTATGCATTTTAGGACTCCAGTTGCACAAGTGTCTGGGAACACAACATTAACATAGGCAAAAAGGCCTCCTTAATCATCTTACCAAACTCTTCAACCTAATTGAATTCAGATATCAGGGAAGGGATGTTTGTTCTTGGGAGAACTTTCCAAAATTGCATGGTTATTAAGGTAACACATAGTTAAGACACAGTTATTAAGATATTATGATACTAAAATACCTTTTACTCTGTTTCATAGCACTAAATTTAATGCAATTAGATGTGCTGGGCAAATTTCTCTCCTATTATCCTTTTCAGTCACAGTTTTTGGCAGATATGGGAAAACATTTTGCATATAGTAAAAAACTCCACATCATTAAAATTCTAACTCCAAAAATTTAAAGAATACATGGGAAATGAATACAAATCAGAAAGAGTTGGGGTTTTTTTCTGTCTAGTATAATGTGTAGACTTTCTTTGGCTACATTTTTTTTTAAATAAAGAACTTTCATTACCATATGAGAATGCCAGGAACTGACCAGCTATAGGTCATTAGCTATAGCTAATAAGATAAGCCAAAATAAACCCTCTTATTCATTTAAAAGGCTTTTTTTTTTGCTTTCTTTTTTTAAAGATATTTTGATTATTCAAATGCCTGCATTTGAACGTTGTGATAGGTTTTTTTGGTTTTTTTTTTCCTTTGGGGAACAAAAAGCCACAAAAGCTCCAGTGCTGTTTACTTCAGAGTACATGATGCTCTCTTCATCTTTATTGCAGCTGGCAACACAGGAAACCATAGCTTAATTTATCATAGGATAAGTGGCCCTACTGAGCCCACAGAAAAAAAGAGGGCATTAAATTGCTGCATCTCCAACTAACTACAAAGGTTAGTGTCTCTTATGATTCCTGTGGCATTAACTACAAAATTTAGAATGCTTTCAATGAAGCAATCTTGGAATTTTTCATACAGCTATAATAATGACTTCTTAATTTTTGATCTGTTATTGAAAATAAAGCTTTAAAAACCTGATATTTCACTGGGATATAAACAGTGGAATGTTTTGAAACAGCTCTGGTTTTACCTTTCTTCCTGTGGGAGAAGAAAGCAAGTGGCAAAATTCCTAACCACATCAAAAAAATCCATAGAATTCAAGAAGCATTTGGACAATGCTCTCAAGCACAGGGTGTGACTCTTGGGGTGTCCTGAGCAGGGCTGGGAGTTGGACTCGATGGCCCTGATGGGTCTCCTCTAACTCAGAATATTCTGATTCACTGGCATATTTTAGTGCAGTATTGTTGCTATTTAACCCCAGCTGCCACCCCAGTCCCACAGAGCCACCTGCCCACTCCCCTCACTGGTGGGACTGGGGAGAGAATGAGAGGACTAAATATCAGAAAAGTCATGGATTGAGATAACAACACTTTAACAGCAAAAGCAAAAGGTGCATACACAGATCAATCAAAACAAGGAATTCATTCACCGCTTTCCCGGGCAGGCAAGTGTTGAGCCATCCCCAGGAAAGCAGGGCTCCACCACATGGAGCAGTGACTGAGGAGGACAAATGCCACCACTTTGTCTGTCCCTCCACTTCCTTCTTTTCCCCCAGCTTTACGTGCTGAGCATGATGCCACCAGGTCTGGAATTTCCCTGAGCTCAGGCCCCTTCCAGCCCCCCTGCACCCCCAGCCTGCTCACTGGTGACTGGGGTGAGGAGCAGCAAAGAGAGAGCCCTGCCCAGCAATACTGAAACCCTCCCTGTGTAACCAGTGCTGCTCCCAGCCCAAACCCAAACCACAGCCTGTACCAGCCACTGGGACATAAATTAACTCTGCCCCAGCCCAAACCAGCACAGATCTGCAAGAAGCTAAGGCCAGTGCAAGGGGAGGCTGCTCTGCAATTACCAGCCCCCGTGTGCCAGAGCAGAAATCCAGATGAAGAGCTGCCCAGCCGTGAGGACCCATCCTTCAAAACAATGCCCTTTTGGGGGTCATGCACCTCTCACCATCTCACTTTCTTTTCCTCCTCTTCCCTTAGTCTATGTTCTCTGGCAGTCTTTTCCACATGTCCCTGCCCCTTCACCAACATATTTAAAATTACTGAGCACCCACCAAACAACCCTTCACTAAACATATGACTGAATGTGTCTTAGAATACAAATTCGAGGGTATTGTGAAAAATTACATCCAAATTTAGCCCAAAGCATTCAAGCAAACCCATGCAGGCACAAACCCCAGTGATATTACCATCGTGTCTCCCTTTATTAGCCACACTGTTCTCGGATGCTTTGGTAACAAAAACGCAGCCTTGAACTGAGAATCTCACATCAGCATCACAGCCAGATGCTAAATTCTGCCTAAATCTTTCATGTACAAGCTTTTCCAAACAACAAACTTAAAGTTATTATATTACTTTCCTCAGAATTCTATACAGTTATAGTGTATAAATTATTTGTGCAGTGTTATAAAAGTACTCCTGTGAATTAACAGTGTACATATCAAATGCAAAGCTGTTCATTCAGAAATGTGCTGGATACTTCACTCAGTTGTTCTTCCATCTAAATTCTTCAAACCACACTAAACACCTGAGAACCATTTAGATATTTTTAATAAGTCAAGAGGTCAAAGAGTTTGTGGATAGGAACAGTCTCAGGGATTTGTACAATGAGACTGCAAATTCATTGATTATATTGCATTTTTCCAATCAGCATGCCTCCTAGAGGATGCCCAAATGTTTTCCACTAGAAAAGGGAATTACTCAAGGGAGACTGGCTACCAGACTACCAGACAGGCTAGAGAGAATAATTATCTGATCCTAGATAATAATGAAAGACTCCTTATTATCTCCAACACCATGCAAATTCTAGGCAAAACTGCAACTCTTCTGACATCTAAACACCTAAATCCATTTTGGTTTGGTATCTGTCTGCATCTCAGAATTTTAGTGGTGGTTTCAGCTATTTAAGAAAGCTGATATTCTAATATTTTTTAATCCGTAGCATTCTGTGGTTTTGTGTTGCAAACATGAAAAGTGTTCTTTTCCCCAGAATGAGTCCCAAGATGTCGAAACAAAGGCCCAGGGCCTCATCACTCTGTCTTCTGTAATGTCCTCAGTGACTGTTCTCACAGATTTAGCTGTTATCTGAGCTGCTACCACCACGTGAAAAGATGGATGAGCAGCTCCCAGTGCTGCTGCCACAGGTGTCCCACTCCACACCTCCCCCAGGGAGCTCTGCTGAGCACGGTGCAGTCTGGACTCTCTGTATCCCGTGTCATCCCCCCTTGCCCTGGGAAGCCAGACACTCCCCCGTGGCAAAAAGCCATGTCACAATAACAGTCAGGTCACGTTATCATGGTTGTGGGAGTTCAAACTTACAGCAGTAGATTACAGAACTCCTAACGAGCTCTTTGCTGTGTCATGAAAGAAATGAGCCTGCTGGCTGCAGGAATCCTGTTGCACAGCTGACAACAGAAGAAACACGCAGGGTTCAGAGCAGTAGTTGAATCTTCAGGCAGGACCAACCAAAAAGCCTGCCCTTTTTTATTCTCTTATTTATATATATTTCTAAAGACAATCAAGGATTGGTGAGAGGGGTTAACACCTCTGAAAGTTTACAGGACAAAGACATGGTTAATTATCTTTTTCCACCCCAGGGGAAAGGAATGAAAAACAATCTGCAAGTGCAAAACAATCCCGGCCAGTTAGGAAAAACAAGGACCATGTTTACAGAAAATGCATGGGAAACTTGTACTACAAAGTAACAGCCATGGAACCCTGCAAAGCAGGGTGACAGAATCCCAGCAGCACACATTGGGCACGGAGCTGGCAGTCACTGCATGGAGCAAACAGGGCTGTTTGTGCACTTCTCACATGCACACATCATGTCAGCCATCCAAACCCGAACTGAAGTGACAGATAGATGGAATATATGAAAGGACACTTGCATTGTATTCAGGCTAGTCTTCCTAACATCCATTCTGACGTGACAGAGTAGAAAGCTGCAGTCCTGCTCCAGAGGGGTTTAGTGAACAGAACCCTGCACATTTGCTTGCAAATTTGAACCTGACCAACTACAGCCTCTAAGGGGAAATATCATCTTTCCTTTTCCCTTTTATTGGCTTAGTTATCCTCTCCTCAGCACCATGATAACTTTACATCCCTTCAGAGGGACTCAGTAGCTTATTCTGTAACCCATGTGTTTTGCAGAAGTTTAGTGCAAATGTTATGTTCAGTTTTTCTGATCATTAAAATCAAAGGAAATTGCTGACAAAAAGGCAGTGATGCTTTTGGACATGAGATTACAACTGAAAGACTACAGATTTTCTTAAAAAGAGCAACTATAAGAAGCTACTTTTTTTATTTTGTAACCTGTACCCAAGGCTGAAGATTTGAAAAATCCTCATATTACACAGCTGTAAGAGTCATGGTCCAAAGCTCAGCTCCAGCACAGGTGGATTGACTTTTGTGTGACAAGTGAAGCTGATCTCCAGAGGCTCACAGGATAACAAACCAGCTCTTTTAATTATACCATCAGCTACTATGACATTCTCAAAACCAAAGAATTGCCAAAACAATGGAGATTTCATAGTGTCTCTAGATGTACCTTGAGACCAGTAAATTAAAAATGTTTGAATTGACACGTGATTTAAAGTAAAACCATAATGACCTTATGACGTGGGAAATATTACTGGTATCAGAGATTCAAGGATAATTAGGGAATTAAGCTATTGACAATACCACTGAAATTTTCCTTTCTACCAAGAAATAGAAGAAAAGATAAAGAACTGCATGAGATTACAAACGACAGCTCTGTTATCAAGCCTGGTGAAAAGTTTGAGTTAAAGCCTAATTGTTTGAATAACCCTGCCTTAAAAATGCTCTCAATAACAGACAATTAACCACTACTTAGTAGTGTCACTTATTCAAATGAAATTCATGCTCAATACTTTAAAGATATATAAATAGATGTATCAAAGGGATTTTGTGCCCTTAGCACCTAATACAGGCTCATAAATACATATCTCAGTCAAGCAAACCTACTAGATTCCTAATCTCTGATGTATGACACCCCATTTGAATTTTAAATTAGAAACTGATATTTCTTTTTTTGTTAAGAAGGTTAAGAATGAAGATCAAAAGAAAATTAAGACAGGGCAGTTTATATATCTATGTATTGAAAAGTCAGTTTGCACTTTCAAAAAATGCATGCTGATGAAAAATTAATCACACTGTATTTCTCATTATCCCTGTGAAACAGAAACCTTGTCTCAATAATGCACTGTATGAACCACAGTCAATACAGGAATTCTGAAATTTGCTCTTTTCTTTGCTCCATATTATTTTGGGTGATAAATACCTCGGTTCAAACACTCATCCCCTTATGTCTCCTGCATCATTCTGGCATGATCTTGAGCAAAGCCTCTTACCTGACACTATCAAGAGAAGCAGCAGTGGGCTGGGAGTTCAGGCCTTGGTGTAAAGGATGTGTTCAATTGCTGCAGGACAAAGTACTAACAGCAGCCTGACACAGCCCAATAGACTAAAAATGTCATTAGCCTTAAAATCATTCATACATCCTCCCTTTTGGATTTTTCTAAATTGCTGTATGATAATGCTGGACTATCCAAAAATATGTTTTAAAAATGTAAAAAAAAATTAAAAATTAAAAAGCAGTCCTGCTAATTGAAAGCATGCTTTGGAGTTTAAAGCAAATGAACAGTGGTATGTAAGCCATGGAATACTTATTTCAGCTGTGGTTTAGGTTTATAATTCTAGTTTGATTATTTTTTGGTTGATTGGATTACAGGGAGGCAAAATTGCCTTGCTGCCCTTACAAAGATGTGAGCACTCAAACAAAGTCTCCCCCATCCTTTGAATTCCTTTGCACATGCCATCAAGTCCAGGTTGGTGCTCATTCAGAAAATGTGCAGCAGTTCAGCTGCTTGTCAGCTCCTGGGCACAGCAGCAGGGGGACAGCTGGAGGGGACTCTTGGAAGCAGCAGGAAGAACGATGGCATCAGAGGAGCTGCACGGGGCTCTGGCCTCCTCTGGGCAGCTGGAAGGTGCTCCCTGCCAGGGGCTGCATCCAGGGCCAGGCAGCACAGCCATTTGCACTTACAGGAGTTTGGCAGATTTTGTCTGGGAGAGATACATTTTCTAAAATCAAAGCAACTCAGAGAAGTAGAAAGAAGAAGATGTAATATAAAGTTGAAATAAGCCTCAGATATGTGAGGAAAATGTTTGGGGTATTTTTTGCATAAAAATATTACTGCATACATTATAGAGCTTCCTTGATTGAACCGTGTGTTATCTAAAGAATTTAATTAGGTGATGTAGCAGATTTACTTGATTATTTACACCTCCAGCCATATTTTAAAAAACCCTTTCCCATGGAACACCTAAGAGTATTGCCTAAGCAGCCAGTTGGGAGTTTCCTATTATCTGATGTTCCTGAAAGCCTGAGGTTCTAATGTCCTACTTCTCAACTGTGCAGAATCCATTGGTAAAACCCTGAGTACTCAGAATTATTTTAATTCAGATGCCAGCTAAGTTTAATGTGGGATCTTTCTCTCTGCAGTGTTTCTTGCAAATCACCCGAGATGATTGCAGCTGCAGTGCTTGCTTTAGGTGCACGCTCAGGCCTGTGCAGGTGAGTGCACATCTGCAGAGTGCTGCAGTCAGTGGCACTGCCCTGCTCCTGTTCCCTGCTGACTGACAGATGAGTGAATGATTGATTGAATGAATGAATCCATGAGTTTTCCAGAACAGCAGAGAGGGACAGATCTTAGAACTCCTCGTACTCCAGATGAGTTCAGATTATGGTGCTCAGGAAGCAGTCAGAACTGGGGATGAATTTTTCTTAGAGTCTCACAAACAAATTAAAAGCTCTTCTGGTACTGAGGCAAGAGTAAAACATCAGCACAGGAAATCTGAGTCTCAGGAATATGTTGCTACATCAGCACAAAGTCTGCAAACAATACCACATCAGGCTAGTGCACTGGTCCCTTCAGTCCCATCCCAGGAAACAGTTTGCTACCTTTGTCTTGTGCGGGGATGATCCCTCTCCACCAGTGCTATTGTGCAGCTAAGAGGAAAATGCTTTCCTGACTCCTTCTGTGGTTGGTGAAGGCTCCAAACCATGAAATTTTATTACGGTTATTTTAGTAAGAACTGCAAGTATCCTGAAATGATCCAGGCTTTTCAAAATTTCAGTCGCAACTTATCCCCATGGCACGACTCCAGCAGGCTTTAAATAAAATGTTTGGAGAATTTTTTCCTCTTAGACTCTTTGTAATTTCCCTGCTATTATTTCTAAGGATAACTTGTCCTTGTACTCTAAAAAAGGCAGGTTCATCACTAGGGACCCTAATATTAACAGTGAATCTGAAGCAAAGTATTACTCAAGAGAAACATCCTGTTCCCAGCTTTGCCATCTGTTTTGTTTCTACATGAGAAAAGAGAAAGAATCTATTAAGCAGAGCATATATTTAATATTTCTTATGATAGGAGACATAAAGCTTTACCAAACTGTGTCTTCAAAAGCTGCAACAGTAGACTGGAGTTTGAAGCCTAAAGCAAACAAAGTGTTAATTAACACACTTAATAGAAATGGCAATAAAGGGATAGGACATAAGAAGAGGAGAGGAAATGCTGTAGTTCCCACTATAGCATTCTACATCACACACTAAATCTGAGGGATTGAAGAGCATGAGAGAAAGGGAAAAACCTCACACCCCACTGAGCTAGGAAAGAAAAAAAGAAGCTGCCCATAGCAGATTCTGTGAGCTGGTCTCATATTTAACCCTCAGACAGTTTAACACTGGCTGATGGTCAGATCAGGGGAGCTGTAACTCAGTGCAGAGCCAGCCAAAGGGGAGGCTGCACAAGGCAATTAGCCAGCCTTGCAATTGAGCTGGGGTTTTACAGCACCAAACACAATTGCTCTGGCTCACTGTAATCTTAGCGCTGCAATTTGTTCCTTAACTTTTGTAACTGTATTCCATTATGCAAATTTCTGCTGTAAGTAACTGCACTGTGGTCATTACAGCTGGTCCACTGCTAAGCCTGAGCTCATTGCAACACCAGGAGAATCCAAAGCTCCTGGAAAGAGGCAGATTTGGTCTCTGCCCAGCACCAGCTCAGTACCCAGACAGGTGATAAGGTTCACCTGGATTGGAATGAACTCATCACTTAATGTGAACACACTAACAAAATCTTCTCTAACAGATTCACCTGAAAAAAGAGAACTCACGACAGATATTTAGTATTTCTTAGTGACATGTTTAGCCCTCTCAAATTGCTAACAATTTTGAGGAAGAATTTGAAAAAAAAACAGTTCTAGACTGAGCATGTTGCTCAAGTCCTGTGTGGGAGATTTTCCTTGGGGAAGACTTACTTATTTAGTGAGATATGTGGAAATGGGTTTTCCCAGCAAGATAAGAGCATTCATTTTTTGATAATAAGCAAATAATTTTCTCAGTTTGCAAAGGCTTCCACAAATCACTTCAGCCTGTTCCTACACTTCTGCTGAGCATTCCTAAGAGAACAGAACAGCACAACTGCTTCTGCCTGCAAAAGAGGAAAAACAGGAGTGCAGAGGTGACAGGGGACCATGGGGGCAAAGGTGCCCCTGAGACAGTTATTGTTTCAAGTAGCAAAGTTGGCAAGTGCCTGATTTCTGTTTCCAGGAGGGCCTGAATTTTGGCTGTTTGGCTTAAGCAAGCGTAAGAGGAGCAATCAGTAAGGGCTTGTACCTGAAATTTCTGCAGAATCAACAACCTCACAGGCTGAGCCCTAAGCAGCATTCGTGTTGCAGCAAATCTCCCATAGCAAATCACTTTGATAGCACCAGCATTTTCTTTCTCATTGATTCAGCTGCCTTGTGTTTCTGCACCTCTCTCTGTTACCAGGGCTAGAAATTAAAATTAAAGAGAGGAACCTCTTTTTTCTTGGCTTTGTTTCAGGGCAAAGAAAGTGGGTAACCCCAAAAGGGAAAATGCTGTGATTTGTCATTTTGGAGAGAGATTCCCCCGTGGCAATTCCATGTGTAACTTTTCACACTATGAATAACAGGTGGGACAGATTGACTTTCACAGTTTCTTTGAGGTGGGATAAGATGTTCTTACCAACTTGAACTTGAGTTAACTCATTTGCAGAGCTGAAGAGTTTGCCATCCAGGTGGGTAAAAAGGAAAAGAGGAATCAAGAGAATAATCTTTGCCAGGACAGCACTGTGCCTGGGAAGCTGACAGAGGATTTTGTCCCCAGTTCACCCTTCTCCTGCTTTGACACCAAGACAAAAAGCAGGAATATGAAATTCAGACATTTTTCTTCTCTCAGATACATAATCTAAATAATTAAGGTACCTAAAGCACTCGATTCTGCTGTAAAACTGATCCCGTGATGGTTTCAATAGAGAGCTCATGCATCATGATTACTGCAGGAGGTACAGCCATGCATTATTCATGGCCACAAAGTGCACACACCATCTTACTCTCAAATGACCCTCATTATTTGGGACATTCCTCATTTCAGATTCACATTTATCTCTATCCCATACTGAGGTTACCATCTGGTCATTTTTTTCTTTACTGACTCAGCCTGTTGCTTTTATATAAAAGTCATTTAAAGCCAAGCACTAACCAATTCTTTCAAACAGCCTCAATAAACAAAAATAAATACACTATCTATGATTACCAAGGAATGGAAGTTGGAAGGCATTTAAAGATCTTACAGTAGTGTAAGAATGAAGCCAAGGTTAATACAATCAGTATTTGTTTCTCTAATCAATCTTCACATTAATTTTTTGATGTTCATAACAAACACAGCAAAAATGAGATCCAGTAACAAGATATATGAAAATATAGATAAATCTACTTATGCAAACTTTAACCTACACAAAGGTGATGAAATCATTAACCAAGAAAATAAAAAAGAGCAAATGATATGAAACTAAGCAGATCCAGTTATTTGAAAGAGCAGAGGAGAACAGGTGATACAATATTTATAACTGAAATCCACTGTCAGCAGCAACATGTAGGGAATTACACTCAAGGGAGGATCACACCTGAGGTTCCTTTTTACTGCTCCAGATAAAATTCTCAGCTTCTCAGCTTGTTTTTTCTGTTCTACTTATTTTTTTCTCTCACTGCATCCACAGCAGCAGAACTGGGCCAACACTATCAGTTATTATTCACTTGGCTGGAGGAATCTATTTGCTCACACAGCATTTCTGCCCCTTTTTGCTCATTTTTAGTAACTTTCTAATTATCCTCTAGAAAGGACTAGTAATCCAGGATCATGGAAGAAACAGAAACTTTGCTAGTAAAGATGCCCATCTCAGAAAAGGCTTTTCTGTCCTTTACAAGAGCTCCTGCTCCTGAGAGCATCCCCACCACACAGCCCTGTGTTCAGCACCAGGACCACAGAGGGGTATTTCTGCATCTGACATACAAGTTTTAACATCCCTGTATCTTGTTTAAAGTGAGACAGAAGGTCGAGTGAGTGGCTGAGTCCCACGACATGTTTTATAATGGTTGAGAAGGATGTGATTAATTTAATCAGGAGGCAGTGGTTGGAAGTGTTAGAATTTTTGTGATACACAGAGGCACAGTGTCAGCTTTCAGGATTTTGCTCCTCCACTGCAGCTAAAGAATTGCTTTCTTATTAAAAAATTCAATATGTGCCTTTGCTTTTCTTAAAGTGTTCATATAATGTATCAAAGCTGAAATATTTAAATCACAGCTTTAAAAGTATATTAAAGCCTTGTCTTGTCATGCCTTTATTCCATCCCTTCTGCAGTAATTCCAGCTTCTTCAAGAGAAGGTACTTCCTCCTTAGGGCTCTCTGAGAGTTCTCTGATACCTTCTCTGATGATCAGTCCTACCTGTCAGGTACTCTGGAAATGTTTGAGGGCAGATGCAGGACTTCAACCTCAACAATTACTGTTTTATTTCAACCAAGGAACTACCATTTTCCAGATAAAAACCTGAAAATGGAGGAAAAAGAGGACGATTAACACTAACAACAACTAATACTGAGAACTGAAACTATTTGAATCAACAAATTTGGGGTTTTACTCTTCCTGAACTCAAGAAATTTTCATGAATGTTAAGTATTAAAGGTCAGTTTTCAACAAAATGTAATTAATATTTCTTTAGAAATGTTTCTTTTCAAGGGCTCTGCAAGTTATGGCTGGGTTCTTGTAAATACTCCATCACTGCCTCCTGCAGCATAATTCATCTTTTGTCTCTGCAAAATTATGAATGAGTGTTTTGGTCACCTTAGTCTTGCCTTTGCCCTTCCCACACTCCCCTGTGAGAAACTTCAATATCCTTCAGCACTTGAAGTTCAAACTCATCTTCTTGTTATAAGGAATATTATTAAGAGCTTTGACTGGGATTTCTGCTTTAGATTTCTCAGTTCGATTAATAGAAAATAATCACTCTCACACTCTCCCTCTCTGGTGATTTGGTTAATTAAATGGTAGAAGCAGCACAAATAATTTCTACACCAGCATACTTATTGTTTTTAAAATTATGTGAAAATTAGTCCCTTACTAGATGATTAGGGTTTTAGATCTGCTAATGAACAACAATAGTCTGCCATTGCCATCTTTTAATTTACTTTTAATCACCAGCTAAGTAACAAAGAAATGTCTTTTAAAATAATTAAGACTACATATCAGGTCTCTGTAGGACATCAACAATAAAGGGGTTAACGATGCATCCAGTCATCCTGGAAACAATCAAACAATGTCTTGCTTTAAACAATGCAGAGCAACTCTCACTCTCTAAATGCATCTGTGCCAGAAAATTCCCACAGCTTTACAACACTTTTCATCCTTTAGAGATCACACAGGCACATGCACAGAGAGACAAAAAATAATGGTGCAAATCACCTCTGAAAGGGGCAAAGATGGAAATTAAGATATCTGTGAAAGGCAGCACTTTCCTCTGACTCAACAGAACCCTCCCAGCACCACAGTATGACCTCAGCTGGGACAACAGGGCACAACAAAAGATGCCAAACCAAAAACAGCACTTGGAGGCATGGAATGCTTTTTTTTCCTCCCATAATCTTCCTGAACTTTAGATATTTAAAACAGAAAATTTGAAGAACTGAAAAATAAGTTCCCAAAGCTCTATTCCAAAGATATTTTCTTAAGTGTCTATGACACATAAGAATAAACCTGGAGGTGAGAAATGGTAATAATTTTGAATCTATTGACTTTTTAGTTACAGTATTGTAGATGCATGTGATATTTATGTCTATTCCTATAAAATTAACCCACTGTAATTCTGGGATGGGATCCTCATTGAGGAGAGGCAAGTACTGCACTTCAAATCACCAAACCATCTGTAGTATTTACAGTAATATTTCACTGAACAGTAAATACAGCAAAAAGTTTACTTTAATTCTTGATTTAAAAAAAAAAAAAAAGAAATTGTCCTGAAATTTCTCTATTATGAAGCATCCAAGACATGTATTGGCTCTCCAGAGAGCTACTACAATCTAATGCCAGTGCTGCCTTTGGAAAGGGGGCTTTTCAAGCAGCACAGTTTGGCCCATGGGAGTGCAGTCTGTACAGCACTGTTAGGAGACTGCTACAAGGCCATCTGTGCTCTGGCTGAAAAGATTTTAGTTAATGTGGAAAACAAAAACCCAAACATTCATTGCTCTCCTCACAGCTTCTATTTTCATTTGGAGAATTGCATGTGAAAATAATATAAAAATGAGAGCTGGCAATGGCCAAATAAGCAACTTCATCCACCTCTGTATCAGAAGAGGGTTCTCAGCTGGACAGTTGGGACAGCAGTGAATGATGGCAGAGACAGACTCCAGCCAGCTTTACCTTCCACACCTTCTACAGCACCAGTCCCATCACACCCCTCTTTCTGCCTTCCTTCCTTTTTTCTCTCCAAAGGTTTGCTCATTTCACACAAAGACTGAAATCTTCATGGTAACAGATGCCCATGACTATGTCTGTGTTTGTGCTGTCTAAGAGTTTAGGCTGACTGGCACATGAAGGTCTCAGTGTGGCACTATTCCCTGCTGTAACACTCATCAGAATTCTGCATTCACTGTGTGCATTGTTTTCTCACTTTCAGCCAATGACTCCAATTAACACTCTCTCAGCCATTTTCAGTAATCTTCTACCTTGTGGGTTTTTTTTCCAGTTTTCTAAAGACTGTTCAGTAGCCCATGCACAATGCTGGAGTCAAGCTGATGGCAATTTTTAAACATTTATTTGTAGAGTGTCCCAAATGCAATCTGTAGTGTGTAAGAGTGAGAACTTCACCTATTTGTCACTTGATGTAGCCAAACAAACATTGGAGCCCTTTCTCAGCTGCTCTGCTTTATAAAACCCTTGCCCACTGACACCTGAAGCTTCCAGACTTCTACAGATTCTACTGTTGGAGAGTTCTGGTTTTTCTGCCCCTCACTTCACATTTTTCTGTCACTGGTCATTATTATGACCAGTTCTATTCTGTGAAGCCTGACATGGTCTTACTATTGCTGCCCTATGACATATCAATCATATAAAATATGTCATTATCTTTTTATATGTCTTAAAACCTTTTAAGCTCTTATTTAATTACCTCATTATTGAATGAAGCCTCTTTAAAGAAAACTGCTCAGCAATTCTAGAAAATCCAAGTGCCTATTAGGACCTATAATAGACATTCAAGATGCTAATTTTAAGCATCACTTTTGAAAATCTTGACTCAGACACTTGTTTTATAAACATATGAGATTACAACTGCAGAACAATATACATAGTAATTCTGAAGAAGGAAGCTTTTAAAGAACTTTTTAAAATAAATACTGTCTGACAAAACCTAGAGCAAAATTGTACCTTATTTATAGGCTGGCTTGCAGTATAAAACAGGTAATTCAAGGAGGCTAGTAATTCACATTTCACATAAAGATAGCTACTGTTTTAAATGCAATGAAATACTTGGGGGATTATTTGTTATTTTTTTGCTCTATACATACTTTGCAAATACAAATGCAGTTGAGTTTGAAGGATGAAACAAGATGAAAAACTTGGATAAAAATCCCTTCAATGAAGAGGTTGACTCTTAGCTCTGTGTGGCACATGTAATTTCTTCACAGACTTCAACAAGTAAAACCCACCAGCTCTGCAGTTACATGTATTTTGTCACCTTGCAACACACAGGGTAAAATTGGGACTATCCTATTCTGGGATGTCTGAGGAACTTTTTCCCTTTTAAATGTTAATGAGTATCATTATGGTTCTGAACCATTAATTTCAGCCGTGGGGACATCCTGGGGCAGTCTGTGTCTCTGATGAAAGGCACCTAAGGCCAGGTGCACATTGTCCACCATCTGCACAATGGTCCTCAGCTTCTCATCCTCCTGGAGCTAAATGGCTCATGTGTATTCAGGAGATTTCAAAAGTGTAACCAAAAAGACTGAGACTTGGAGTGGTCCTTTTATGCCTTTGATGTACAAAGTAAATCAGTCTGAACTCATCAGAGACTGCTGATGACAGGGGCTGGGCTAATCTTGGAATGATCAAAGCAGTCAAAGTCAGTGACATTTGGAAGGAAATTAATGATTCCTTCATAAAGGTTTTAACCATCCTATAAACAGGATAAATGTAGAAATCCTTAGATGGATGGTACCATTAAGTACAGCAAATGTTACTGAAAATAATCACAATGGTGGCTCATTTATTAAGAGACTGTTCCCCACATTCATTTACATTCCACTGAACAGATTGTATGAAAGAGGGTTTTTTTTTTTTTAGTCTGGTTAACGTTCTCTGAAATGAGAAATTACACACTGAAAAGCAGTACTTTGTGTGTGTCATGTCAGAGAATTACAAGGGATCATTATCCAATCTTTGAGACACAGAATTATTACAGATTTATCAATTGTTTCTACTGATGTAAAAGGTCTGATAATAGCAGGACGTGCCTGACTAACAAGAATTACTATAATGAAGTTAAATGCTTTAACTTGTTTAATGATTCTTGTTGGCAATTATTACTTATCTGGGACCAGAGAAGAAATTGTAAAATATGCTGTTATCCTTGATATGATTGGAGGTTAAAGGGTGAAACTATAAATTCAAGGTTGGCATTTGCTTCTTAGAAAAGATTTGTTAATGTTGTTAAATATGGTGAAGTCATATTCCTACTGGCACAAGATAAAGCAACCAATCAACTTTTCCAATAGAGAGTCTCTCCCTGCCTTTGTACTGTCTTGCTTTATTTAATAAAACAACATGGGGTGTGAATTACCAGTAGTTTTACAAATAGCCTCAAGAAGTTCTCAAAATAAAACATAAGTGAACAATTGCTCTAACTGTAACTAGGCATGATTTGGGCATGTGGTCCAAAGAGAAGGAAAAGGAATAATCAAAACCACTTTTGCCACCTCTAGTAAGTACTGATGTTGCTAACCAACATCAGTGAAATGTCTTGCCTCCAAGTCTGTATGCAAGGAGCTATGAAAAGTAGACTGGAAATTATTTGTTGCACTATGGGAGCACCAGGATTACAAATCCATTGGCAATTTTTGAAACACAGTGGAAGACAATCCTGCAGGTTTAGTTAAATGGCCCCTACCAATATGGGACACCACGCACCACCTCCATCTAATCTCTTCTTTTTCCTGTCTATCATTGTAAGCAAATTTTTAAAAATACTTTTTTTCATGGATGTTTAACTATTTAGCCTATGTCCTGTTGAAAACAATAGGTCTGCCATTATTAAAGATGGAGGGTTTTTTAGTAAGATCTCTTTCTAAATTGCATGTTAATACCCTAAGAGACCATGGATGGACACCCTGTAAGAGCAAACTGCTGAGCCAAAAAACTGCCCTTCAGTGTGGTGAGCAGGCTCCTGTAACCCTGGCTGCCAGTGCCTGTGGGTGACAGAGCAGTATTTACATGAAGCATACACATTGCAAAATTCCCTGGTGTGCTGAGTTCATTTTTAATGGATGGATTTCAGTCTATTTCATCAAACCTTGCTTATAATTCCAGAATTCAATAATTGAATTTGATTAAGGCCATGTGAAGAACAGGATATTCTATCTAAAGGATCTAAAATTGTTGCAGTTGTTCATAACCAGAGAGCCTTTAAGTTGACCCTTCAAAAATGAATACATTTTCACATCATATTGCTGTGCTGCTTGTCCAACCACCAGCTTTAAGATGAAATCCTTAATAGCTTTACTTGCACTGGTTTGAGGTCAGTGAGGCTCATAAACTTTTGCCCCTGTGTGCTCATTCCCACATCATACTTGGATTATATACATATATATATATATTATTTTTTTTTCCCTCACTGATATGATCAGTTGCTTGGTTTGGTCAGAATCAGGGGATCACAAGATATTTCAGGCTGGAAGGGACCTCAGGAGATCTGCAGTCCAACCTCTTGCTCAAAATAGGGACAGCTCTGAGGCCAGCGTGGGTTGCTCAGGGTTTATCCAGCCTCATTAAAAACCTCCAAGAACACAAAGTCCTCTTTGGGCAAACTTCCAGGGCCTCAGGATGCCAAAGCTTTTTCCTGATTTCCAGTCTGAAGCTCTCCTGTTCCAACATGTGCCCATTGCTGCTCTCCCAGCCACGCACCTCTGTGAAGGTGGCACACCCTTGGTGTCCCATGGCAGCAGCAGGCTGTCACTGCCCACCTCCAAAGCTGTGCCTTCTCCAGACTGCCAGAGCCCTCAGCCCCCGCTGCAGGACGAGGGCTGCCACCACCTTGGTGGCCTCTGATGAACTTCCTCCACTTCAGCAGCCCCTCCCCTGTGCTGAGACAGCCCTTGCTGAGCTCTGCTCAATTCCTTTGGGTCTCAGTTGCTCATTCAGGGCTGGTCAGGTCCATCTGCACAGCAGCTCTGTCCTCAAGCACATCAATCCTTACCCTCATTTTGGTGTCATCTAGAAACTTGGGAGTGCACTCTCTCATCTCCTCCACATCAGTGGAATGAAAATTACTTAACCCAGTTTAAAAAAAATAATAGTGGAGGGGTTTCTTTAATCCCAGACCTTTTTTTTTGTCAGACTCAGTTTAAGGAGATCTGACAGAAAATTAGCATTCAGTATGGAACAGAAACAACAGACACATGGGAGAAATCCTTCTCTGTGCTCGACTGCAGCACTAAATTTATTTTGAAAGAATCACTATCCTGTTCCTCAGTAAAAGGCAGTAAAAAACAAAGGGT
This sequence comes from Drymodes brunneopygia, assembly GCA_013400955.1. Classification (NCBI taxonomy): domain Eukaryota; kingdom Metazoa; phylum Chordata; class Aves; order Passeriformes; family Petroicidae; genus Drymodes; species Drymodes brunneopygia. Next base: position 231,880 of record VZTZ01016279.1, read on the forward strand.
TTGTATAACATAAAGACATATTTTTGATATTTAGGCAGATTCCTCAGTCAGCTTTCATAATCCAACAGTCTTCCCACAACTTTAACTGCACCTGGTAGAACTTCTCTTCCAATGGACCCATTGCTCTTCTCTTTCACACTTGTGTTTCTCTTCAAAGGTTGAAGGAAAAAATATTACTTGGAAATGTCACAGTGACTCCAACTGTACATACACATATGTTTGCAAGGCTCTGAGCAATCTGATCAGTATTTAACAGAACTCTCAAGATCTTTGCTCAGCTCAGAGTGGTGCATTCCTCCTTCCTGAACCCACCTGCTGTAGTTCCAGATCAGGAAAGTTGTCCTTTGCCTCATTTTAAATTGCAGTGAAAAGTACAATTACCTTATTTTTCCTGAATTCAAAAGATTAAAAAAAAAAAAAGATTTTGTTTCCAGTCTTTCTGGGGGAAAAATAAGCATAAACAAATGAAAAGGAGAAATAAAAGGGTAGTGTCTGAGCAATTTTACCTGAGAACTATGTTGGAGCTCTAATTGCAGTGATGGGGATTAATAGAATCTAACCACAAAACCTGAGAAAGGTGGCTATTTTCAGAGTTGGCACCAATTCAGGAAAGCCAGGATTACATTGCCAAATCTGGTCAGCTTTATACCTAGTAGTGTTACTGCAATGGTGTTTATTCAACACACTGACGTGTAAAATTTGCAGCTAAACACATCCCATTAGTCTTTTTTCCTTTTTTTTTTTTTTAATAACTAAACCAATAAAAAGAATTATACCTCCACAAGTGAAAAGGACATAATCTGTTTTTCCAGTTCTGCACCAGAAAGAGAACCTGGCCACGAACCTGTTTCACTCCTTCTGTTCTCTCCCTGCTTCAGCTCTCACCTGTTAGCTCTGTTTTTACAATTCCATGATGCTGCTTCTCCTTTGTTGAGACTGATTTTTTTCAACTCTGCTTTTCTGCAGTCACAATCTTCCTTCTTGTTGTTTATGGAAATATGTGAAATATGTCTATAATACTCATTCTGTTCAGTGTGACTGATACACTTCAACACTGCAGTTTACCAAAGGAAATGTCAGCCTGCAATTTACAAAACAAATATGGTTGATGTTAAGTTTAGAGTGGGAACGAGACACGTGGAGATTCACAGCACTTGTGAATCTCACCCAGGTGATCCTGCCAGAAAGAAATCTGCATTAACCAGAGAGCATAGGCATGGATACTGTCATGGGTTTGGGGGTTTTTATGTCTTGCTTTGCAATTGGAACGTAGAGAAAATGAAGCTAAAGCTCAATTAGCTCCAGTAACCAAATATACAAGTGTTACTGTATTTTTTTCTCCATATGTAACTTATACTATTTTGGTTACTTTTGTATAACACCCAACTGGGGAAAAAAAAAAAAGGGAACATGAAATGTAATTAACCTGATTGCAATATCACCAATTTCAATATTTTCAACAAATAACAGTCCAAGAAATTATTTGCTGGAGAAATATGTAAAACAAGAATTAATACAATTAAATTTGAGGATTTGGCATCCATTCACAGTTGGAAATACAAACAGAAAACAAAGTGGATGGGAATTAAATTATTTGTGGAAATTATTCGTTCAGCTGTCACTTTGCTATTTTATTCCCTTTAAATATTAAATATGGTTGATTTCATCCTAGAAATGGAATTAACATTATAGCCATTCACTAACAATCTCTGACAACTAAAAGAAAAACAATCACCTTTCTACAGATTCATAAAAGAGTAAAGGGTTCTTTTGTTCTCATGTCAAGCTTTGCATGATGACAGAAACTCATTCTGTTTGTGTGCAGTTGGGAAGTTATAATTCAGATTTTTTTATGACACCTGCTTATCACACTGAAAGAGAAAAGAATTTTACTATTTTCCTCCACAGGTTTCCTTTACAGTCATGTTCCTTCAAGAAGACAAGTTGAGAGCAGTGACTTTCTGAGTGCTGCTAACAGAGGTTTTATGTGTTCTCACCAAATAAAAACGTTTTTAACTGCAGAGGGAAGTGGTTGGTACTGCCTGGGCCACAGCAACATTGAAATGAAATCTATTGCTTTGTGTAATCTGTTCCATGACACAAAAGCCAGAGATTGCAGGACCAGCTCTCCCAACACTCTCGGGGCTCTGGGGCTGACCTGAGGAACACAAAGGACCTATTGCAGCACCAGGTGAGAGCTGATCTCCTCTGAGAAATGCCCCTTTCCATCAGGTTAGAATTAAAGCTGGAAAAGGATTTGGGGTTTTTTGTTGTTGTGTTGGTTTGTTTGCTTGTTCTTTCTTTTTTACTGAAGAGATTCATATGAAAAATGGAAAGAAAATTTTAGGTGAATCATAACTGTTTATCATTTTCTTTAACACATCAGAAAAATAAAGACCACAAAAAATATTCTGAAAAAATTGGTACATATTTAACTATACAGTTAGCATGAAATTATCCCAAAACTCCTTAATTTTTGCACACTACTTTCCTAAGACAATAAAAACATGAATTAGATCATTACCTTTCCTATGGTCTCGTTCAGCCTCAGAACTCAAAATCTGTAAGCACACTGAAGGTCCTTCATGCTTTGTTATATATTCAAACTGAAATATTATTCTATAATATTCTCCAGCTTTATAATATTAAGCACTTCATAAGCAAAATCCAAGTATTTCCAAATATTAGGGGCCTCTAATAATTTATCTTGATTTATTTTAAGTGTCATTTCTGTATGAAACATCCCTGTTCACTGAAAAGTCATTGAGATTACTTATCAAATAAGGGAAATAGAGATTTTCAAGCTGGCTGCTCCTTTCACAATGGAGATTTTCATGTGTCATATTTTTATTAAAAGTTATTTCATGTTTATGCTTGGAGGAAATTCTTCTTTGAGGACAACTTAGTTTGCTCCCGACTTTAAAATCTACTACTGACTCTTCAGTATTTTTCATATATTCTAGTTTGTTTAAACTCTCCAGAAAGAAGTCTGAGATGTTGCTTTTATTATGTCATCACTGTAGGAAACCTTGTTTAATGTTGAGAGTGAACTGTGACTTGCCCTATTACTGAAGATGTGTATTTGCAGCTGTGAAAAAGGACAGCATTATCTGTGACTTTCCTTGGGTTTGAAGACTTGAAAAAGTCTTCTAAAGACAGATTTCTGTTACTTTCCTAACAAATAAGGTCATGTGCAAATCCTTTATAAATGTCTTTATTTTATGCACACAAGTCAATATTGAAATCACTTAGAGTAAAATTATCAAATATTTGCAGGTTAAAGTTGTTTCTGGGCCTGTAGAGACTTACTGTGATTTGTGATGTATGATACCTCCTTCTAAACATCCCACTAGTCATTTCCCTTTCATTTTAGAAAATCTGTCTCTTCATCCCGTTTTCAAGGGATCTGAGCTCCCAGGAGCCTGAAGGCATGTTTGCAGCACTCAGTGGAGCTGCAGTTTGAGGAGCTGTAACACAGCAAACACGCCCTGGTAAATTCAATGCTGTGAACCATAACTGGCATGGGGCTGTGCTGTGTTGATCCATGGTCTGGGTTCCAATATTAACCTGCAGCAGCCTAGCTGACAGTGCAGGGTGGTGATTCATGTTTGGGGTTATTTATATTTGAGCCTATATAACTTCTTGATAGTCACTGTGGGTTTTCAAAAGAAGCGAGAGAGAGAATTTCCAAATGTGTTGAATATATGACTCCAATTTGAATGCAAATGAACATAGTTCCCATATAGCTGATTAAATGTTTAAGATATTCAAAAGGTTTTGGACTCTGAGTAATTTTTTAAATGTGATCTCAACTGCTAAGTTATACAAGACATATAGAGCTTGTTTTTCTCTGGGTATCTAAGAGTACTGATATACAGTCTGAAATATCCAAGGCCCCAATCAGAGATGACAGTAGAATAAACAATAATTTACATGCTCTTGCTTTTAGAATTTACCAGCTCACACATTTGAATGTAGAGTTTGGAGTTTCAGCATCTTAATATTAGTCATGAATGTCAGCTCTGTCACTGACCTTCTTCAAATCATTTAATCTGTTTATGTATCACATCCAGTTCTGTAGAATGAGAAAGTATTTTCACTGCATGACAAAGAACTGTGAAGATGCCGCAGTCATGACTGTGATGGCCTCAGCATACTGTTCATGCAGTGCTGTTTGTTTTATATCTCCCACCTTTACTGCCTTTTTTTAACTTTTCTTCCGAAGTTTCCTGTGGTCCTCATTGTTCCTTCCTTCCCTTTTTAGAATCCATTTACACTTTCCCTCCAGTATACATTTCCCTGTGTACCCTCACATGCAGAGTCAGGATGAACTTACTATCCAAATCTTGACATTGATATTTCCTGTTAGTGACAATAAAGTCACATCATTCCTTCCCTTATTTGTGTTGTGTATTTGACATCCATTTTGGTATCAAACAATGAGATAGTAGATGGAGACTTTAATACTTAAACCCTTAAACTCAGTCATGACCTGGCCCCCTGTAATAGCTGCTCACAATTTGCTGCTGTGACACTGCTATGCAATGCTTGTTCTGGGGTCTGTGATTCAAACATCACTGGGAGAAATGGAAAGATGAAGCATCCACAGATTTTGAAATACTCCCAGCTTTCTGTTCCTGATTTTCAATACTGAGGGGTGTGGGGTTGGTTCTGGCTTCCCTGTAGTGCACAGAGACCCACCCAGTGACTGATCCATCCCCAGCTGGGCTTGGCAGGGTATTAACACCATGCAGATTTATAAACGTGCCAGAGAGAAGCACGACTCTGTTTGTATTCAAATAAAGAATCCCTGACACATAGCATCTCCTCCTTTTGATTCTCCCCTTAACCCCACTAATTAGGGAGTGATCCCAGCTGTCAAGGCTATTTGATATGGGAAATTTGATATGTGCCCCTTTGCTGATCACAGCAGTTAGTGCAGACCTGACCCAGGTCTCTCCTCTAGCAGCATATGACTCTTTTACATTTTCTTTCCAGCTTGAGTAGGACAAAATGATGCTCCCAACCCCACCAGATTTATTAAAAATATGAAATAAATCATGAACAGAGAAAGAAAAGCATATCTTGTCATCCCTACACGGCAATAGAACCTAACCTTCCTTTCAGCTCATCTTTGTATCAAATGACCATGAGATAGAAGTCTATCACATGCAATCCAGCAGGTCACTGATAGCTGCCTTTAAAACTGCAGCTCCTTGTGAGCCAGATGTGCAGAATCCTCCCGGGACAGCTGCAGAGATTGCTGCAGCCCACTGCTGGGGGTCACCACGTCATGCAGCTGCTTACTCTGGCACCTCCAGGGTGTAATTTAGAGCACAGACCCCGAGCTCCATTGGACTATGAGCCTCAGCATCTGAAGGATAAATACATGGCCCATTTTTCCTTTGTGATATGCAGGCAGTGACCTCTGCAAAGATCAGATGGGCCGGGAGCAGGGAAAGCAGTACTGCTGCTGTTTCAAGCAAGATTTGGCAGGTAGGCTCATTTGCTGCAGCCCAAAGAATCACTCAAATAGAATGACACAGATTACAAATGACAAGTAGAAAAATTCTGCTTAGAAGAAAAGAAACTTATTTAGCTCATTTTTAACAAAACTAAATTCCAGGAATTTTCCTTCACTTAATGCACATATTGGCTGCAGCATATTTGGAATACCTTTTTCTTTTGATGCCTTCGGTTTACCTGAAATATTTTGCAGCTATATTATTGCAATATACATCACCAGTTTCTATAGTTTTATTGGATCTTTGCTATTTCGTTGCAAACTTCAGAGAAGATGAAAATAAAAACCAGGTTTTTTATTGTTGAATTGCTTCTGCCTCATTATATGGAAACTCAGTTTTTTGATAATAAGGATATGTCAGCAGCTTGATTTACTAATCACATTTGGTATCTAGGGACAGGAAGGGGTGTGTGAGCACATATGTACATGTATATTTGTTCCAAAATTTGCATTTTATCCAAGTTAGCATTGATTAGCAGCTAAATTTTCAACAGTACTTGTAAGGAATAATTTGGCTGAATCATTAAATACGACATGGTACCTTTACAAGTAGAAATCTACAGCTCTTTCTAGAAAACAAGATAATAATATTATATACTGTATTCAAATCTAATAATATTGATGGAATAAATTACTTATTTCCATGAATAAATAAGTCCAGTCAGATAACAGAAATAATAAAACTCTACAACTCATTAATCATGCAAACTACACTGTATAATCAAAATAATTTGCAAAATGCAGACTGAAACCCATTTGTTTAACAAGTTGTTTAGCCAGTCCATCCAAACTCAGAGTCAATGCCAAAAGATTCTGGGTCTGTAACAAATATAATTTACAGCAAATGTTCTCACTGCTACGCTCAGAAAAATAAGATATCAATCATTTCATTTCTATGCATCAGTTTCACTTCAAATCCATCTTAGCAACAACCACAATTTTCCCTCATACCCAGCACAGCCTGGCCATGCTGGTTAGCAGGCAAACCCACAGCATTCCACTGCTGCAGCCTGAGAGGGCAAAGCCACTGGCTGAGCTGCCCATTTCCACATCCATGGCTTTGGACATTCTGGGCATGGAAAAGCTTCAAACTGTGCTTTTTGCTCTGTTGCAGTCACAGTGCAAGTCATGAATGGCTGCAGAGATTCAGCCCCCAGTGAGGACAGCCTTCCTTAGGAAAGCCATCTCAGTGATTCCAGAACTCGCTCCTTTGGTGCAACCACACCTTGAAGAAAATTCCCTGGGTATTCTGCTAAGCCATTGAAAAACTGATTTCTTTTACTCTACTGACCTCTTCTGAAACGTGGCTGAATTTGTTCAGTGTGACATCTGCACAGTTTGTCCTGCTAATTGAAAGACTAGATGTGACTCATTTCCCCAAAGACTGTCTGCAGTCAGCAAGCAGGAACAAACTTCAGTCGTTTCTCATTGGCCACATTTCAAAATCGTGTCCCAGATGTACCTGGGCTGTGTTTTCTATGTGCCACTCATTCCTTTTAAGCTGACATTTTCATTTAGTTATCTCTGATGGGCTGAGACAGGCCAGGAGATCCAGGTGCACTTGTGCCTGATGTGTCCCCCACAGAGAGCCGAGGTAAAAGTGAAGCTCCTATTTACCCCCAAGTCAATCCATATAGTAAAGGAATTACAGGGTTCATGTCAAGTAAGAAGATTGGGAAAAATACTCCTAGTAAGGACAGATGAACTTATATGAATGATATCATTTCTATTGCTACAGAAAGTATCCTGCATTTAAAGCTTGTTACTCACCAGCATTTGTTTCTGGCTTATTGTTTAAAAAAATTAAGCGACCGAAAACCACTTAGGAAATACCCTCATTAAGAGAAAATTGAGACAAAGAGAAGAATGACCTTCTCCCACATTTGATGATGCCTGGGCCATGAACAAAATTATTTGAGCTTCAAAATCCAACTGAAAAGCAGGAGATCTGAAAATGCCCTGGAACTGGAGGGGACATACATAGATTGAAAACTGTCCCAGTGATCAAAGATGAGGTTGTCATGAGTCATTCTAGCAGATGAGCTTTTCTTCTTGACTCTGAAAACTGACAAACCTACTGGCAATCTTGAATAAGATTTGCAATCCTCTACAGTCATCTGCAGGAAAATGCAGTACAAAGGGGACACAGACTCTATTATGATATTTTGGAATCAGTATTACACTCATATTTCAGCTGAAGAGAAAAGTGGGAGTTGATGACAGATGGTAGCGGAGAATTGGCAGGAACAATTAAGAACTGAAGAAGGCATGGGATATGTATTTTTTGTCAAAATGCTTCTCTGTAATTAAGCAATATGTGTCTCTTGACACAATTTCAGTGCATAGATATGTTTTAAGACCTAAGAAGGTAAAAGAGGCCAAGAAATTCTTGGGTTTTAAGTCAGCTAAACTTGAAAAAGGTCCAGTAGATCTTTGTTAACATAGCAGTTTTTGCCTGGTGAGTTCCAGAAAACTGAAAATACACAGCAAAACATTTTTAGATGTAGAAAATATAATGAATAACTTCCTCTCCCTTACCCCACTTCGTCATAAGTCCTGAGACTTCAACAATATCTGTGAAATTTATAGGAATTTAATACAGGTTTTTGCCAGTTAAACACATTTTAAAAATCATGGATCTTTGCTGCAAGGATACTTCTGGTAGCTTTTACAACCAGCAAAAGCAAAAACCATGTGGAAATGTTTAGTGAGCTACAAGGTGTTCTCCCTTTTGCAATGCCTGACCCTGGTGAGCACACTGAGTTCAATAGTGAATGATGTGCATTCACACTTCACATCTTCTCTGAAAATTACTCACTGCTGACAATGGAGGAAGCTGAACTGGTGTTGTTTCAGCTGAAACAATGGTGACAGAAAAAAGGAGAGGCCCATTCCAGGGACAGGTTTTAAGCTGATGTTTTTGAAGATTTTTTTTTTTGTCCTTGGCTTTACACTCATTTCAAATTTGCTCCTCAAAATGACCACTGCACTGTTGAGACATGCAATTCAGACTTTGACTGTGTCCTAATAGGGACCATCAGCAAGGATGCTAATTGGTGTCAGATGTGATTAGACCACTGCTCTGCAGGAAGACTACTGATTTGTTTTCCTCTGCTTCTTTGCTGCTGTGAATTCAGCCCCAAGTGACTCACTACCCTCACCTGAAGTAGGATTCAAAGGACTAAAGTCATCAGAGCTTATCCTCAAACCTTCTATTCCATCTGCTAAGGCTTTGTTTCTAAGATGAGGTTACATTTTGGTTTTACCATTTAGAAGTGACAGAAAATGTAGGCATCTTTTCCTGTAATTGTATGGTCAACTGTAATGGAGAATTTTTACAGAAAATAATGTAGAATTGTGATGCACTGTTGATTATACAATACAAGAACATTGATCCAAGCACTTTCCCTTTTGTAAGTCCAGCAAAACAGCAGCACTCTTATTTTGCAGTGGTGACTGCTTTTGTATTTCTTTTCTTACCAAAGCATGTACATAAATAAAAAAGATACATCTCTCCTCATGCCCAACATTTAAAAGCAAATACAGGAATTGTGGGCTACAGAGCACTGCAGGTGAGTATTTATTTCAATGCTTAAGACAACCTTCTCCTCTCCTGCTTCCCTCACCTTTTCATGATTCAGCTGACACACACAGAAACCACAAGCCTCTTAAAGATGTGCTCTACATGATATTCAAAGAACAATGCATGCAGCCTTGAGACTCAAGACTCAGAATTCACCAGATAATAGCTGGAAACCTCTGCTGACTTGATCTTGTTTTTTCTGAGAAAACTGTATCCAAAAATAAAATCAGATTTGTTCCAAGAAGCCTAGAGTCAAGATTTGTCCCAGAAGGCTAATGTGGAGCTCGGGTTGATCCATACTTCCAGAAAACAGGGGAGATGGGAGGAGATAAAAAAGGTCTTCTTTTGGATGAGAAATGTAAAGAAACCATGAAATGAAGAATGGAGAAATATATAAATAATGAGATGGAAAAAAGGTGGCAGAGATTGTTTCAGAAAGCAAAAACCTGGAGGTAAAGGAATGAATCCCAGAGAAAAAGGCTTGAGAGTTAAAGGAAACAGCAGGGTATTGTGGGGAGGTGGAAGAGAGCACAGGAGGGGCTGGATTATTTTAGAAATAATTCAGAGTCAAGTCAGACCTAATCACCATGTACTTGTGTTGTACTGTTCTCTGCTTCATGGCCCATTTGAGGAGTTCCCTTTGCTTTCCATTGAAGGCAAAGCAGAGATTGAATCTGGCACAGACAGACACAAGGAGGGTGAGGGGTGCACTAGAGAAGCTATTTTGCTCTCTGTCCATTATGCTGTGTTTACAGGACCTGATACTGTTTAAACAAAACTTTAAACTACATTTCTGACTTGACAAATGTGAACATTAAACCAGTGAAGACATAACCACAGCTTAGAGAAATGAGTGAGGAGGTTGCATTTTAATTTTTTCTTCTCTCAGAACTACTTTTGCATTTGACAGAGAAGAATGGTGAGGACAAAGGCAGCTGTGAGTGGGACTTAACACTGCCATAACATTTAATGTCCCACTGGCTGTAAAACAATTTTGGGACCTCTTTGTGCAGGAAAAAGTCTCAGTGTAAATTCCTTGACAGAAATCCCTCAATATCATATATTTCATCGACTTTGAATTCAAGGGCAGTCTAAAAGCTGCTGTCTGCACTCATGATGTTTGCAACAAAAATGCCTGCTGGCCACTGGGACATGCCCAGGTCACTGAAAAATAGCCAGTAGAGTAAAAAGAAATGGAGAGCCCAAATCTCAAATGGACCATAAGGTTTCTGAGCCCTTAGGCCTGGTTTCAAAATCTTAACGTCAGCCAAGCCCCACCTACTGACCCCGGTAAGAGCTGATCATGAGCACAAGCACTAATTAGGAGTGTCAGAGAGGGGCTTTCAGCCACTGCTCGCCTGCTCTGCTCCCACAGCAGCTCATGCAGCATCTTCTGGCAGCTCTTGACGACAGTGCTTGAGGGGACTTGCAAGTTTGACAAAAAAGTTGGTGAAATTGATTGGTATTTAGAGTTTAGTGGTCTCTGATGAGTATTCCTGTGCTTCCCTGACTGATTTTGATGAAGTGCTTTTATTTGTCTTTCTACCGAGAGACTGCAGATGAATTTGCAATAGAGCAGCATGGCTCCTGTTTAGCTTTGTCAGGCACCACTTAGCTGTGTTATAATTTATTTTCCAGGAAAAAATATTTCTCATGAGAGCTCCAGGCTAACACAGTTATAAAGCACCTGGCTACCGTTCAGCTTCGTGTCTGAAAGCAGTTTCATTTCCATGCATAAACAGAAAAATACCAAATTGCTGAGGAGGAAGAAGCAGAAGCTCCTCCAGGTGCACGTGCTGTAGGTACACAGGTTTTCTTAGGAGTGGCATTTAATTGAATCAAACACCACCTTAGTGGCACAGTTAGCAGTGTCCAGGCTGAAACAGGCCTATGCAGACACTGCTGTCACAGTGGTGATGCCACAGCAAGCTCTGAGCAGGGTTATTCAATTAACAAAGCAGCCTCTCTACTCATTGCTACACTGGGGACTGACTGTTGTAAATTTTTGAATAGATCTAGACCTGTATTTAACTTTGACATACTGCGTAACAGAGCAATCTTTACCTTGCTTCAGCTTTATTTGGTGAGAGCCCCTTTTATTCAGAGTGCAGTGATTGTGGTGTTTGTTGGGGCAGTTTTGTTCCTATTTTCTGCTGGATTATAGTGATTAGTGAGCAGTTTGAAAGCACAGAGCTCAAAGATCTTCTCTGCTTTGATCACCATTACTGTTATTCAAGAAGAGGCCCAAGTCTGGTTACAGGATGAATGTAAATATCAATTCAGTTTCACTGCACTAACAGAGACTGGTGTGCTTTTTTCCCGGTGTTTTCTTCATACTCTATCTTATTAGAATGCAGGCAAAGAAATGTAGTGACATACATATAATTAAGACAAAATCTTTCTAGAACATGCCACTAATCACAAAATGTGATTTCTAGCGCGATTTATAATTAAAAGAGCATTTCTGTTTTTCTTGCTTAAATCTTGCTTTTTAAGAAGGAGAGGTGAAGATCCAATGAGAAAATGGTGCCTGTTTATAGGGAACTGCTCTCATTGCCAGTTTAATCAGCTGTGATGTTTCATTAGCAATGACTTAACCAGAGCAGACAATGCTGATCACAGCCCCTTGCCCTATAATCATTGCACATTACTGCTGTCGTGTGGGGTTTTATCAATTGTTCACTGACTGCTCTGCAATATTGACAACAGGAAACTGCCGGCCCAGGCTCGGATTAAATAACTTACAGCCTCCAAAATGACAACAGGGTAGTTTGGCAAGAAAAAAACATTGAAATTTTGCAAACTTTGGTACAAAGAGGATGAAATGCCAATTCTAAAATCAAGATCAGACAATTCACTTTTGACAGAACGTGCTGAGCACTCCCATCCATCTGTACTGAGTAATTACATTCATTCTGTCTCTTATAACTCCCAGACACTTTCAGGAGTACTAATTCAGCTGACCTAAAATTTCCTGTTTATACACTGGTAGCAGATTTTGCTCATGGCCACAAAACCTCCACCCATTGCTTAACTTTAGCCATGGAAAGTTCCTGGCAAATTCAAAACCGCGAGACATTAAAAATTTGACTTCCTGATGTGGTGAGTGATACACACACAGATGCCTCAAACTCTTTTTTTACTGCTGAGGGGGAAGTACAGATTTGAAAAGAGCAGCACTGTGGAAATGAATGTGAGCTGGTGAGCAGGAGGAGAAGGGACTGTGTGGAACTGGGTGAGGGATGCTGGATGGAGCTCTGGCAGTGCTGGGAGCCAGAGCTGCTTTGCTGCCCTCGTGCCCTGAACATTCAGGGGATGCTGGCAGGAGGAGAACAGGGCTGGATTGGAAATTCTGCTTCCCAACAAACTTCTGGTGAAATCTAAAGCAGGTTTCTCGTGCTCTATGAGACACAGTTACTCCTCTGCAAAATGGCAATAACAGCACTTCTTTATCTGCAGGAATAAACAGTGGAAAGGCTAGAAAGCAGTCAGACATCATCACCAGGAGGACAGGGTGACTGTAGCAGTGGAACACAAGGAAATGTTTCTATTTTTTTCCAGTGAATTCAAATCAAACTGGAAAAAGTATTTGACATCTCTGGGATTAAAATAGAAATGGAAAGAGGATATTTGGGCATATTTTCCCCTCAGAAAATAGGATTGATATCATTTTGCTCTGACTTTATAATTCCCATAGCTTATTATAATGTAGCTGTCCTCTTTGATTTGTGTATTGGAACGTACAGTGCAACTACATATATTTGTAGAAATGGGCTTATTATTGTAACAACTCAAGGGAATCTTCTGAATTAAGGGGAAACATTTACATTGGAACAAATTACATTTTACCAAAAAAACTAATTGTTACACTGAGAGCTGTATACAGTTGTAATTGTGCTGTCCTAATTACACACGTTGCATTATTTAAAAAGAGGAGCATTGTATATTTGCAATATCCACTGCTTATTTACAGTTGCATATTTGAACAAGGAGCAAGGAGTTATTCCTACAAAGCAGCAGAGAGATTGTTATCTGCACAAAAACACAAAATTAATTCAGTAGAGGAAATCTACTCTCAAACAGAGCAAGAGAGAAATTCCTCCTGAGGCAAGGCATTCTACAATTGTTTCTAAATTTCTGTATAATTAACAAAGCACTTACCATCTGCAGTGATTGACCTGTCAGATCTGCTCCTCTGAGATAATTTCAGTGATATTAAAAAAAAATAGTGTGAATTAAAAAAAAAAGAGACATATTCAATTTGTAGGGAATGGTGTTATCCTCTAAACAGAAATTGCAAACACTGAAGATGGCCTGCTGATTAACCCCAGCAGCCCTGACCAGAGGAGTTCAGCTCAGGTATTGGTGGGATGTGCTTTGTTGGATATCATAACAACAACCCTATTTCCTCTCCTGTTTTCAATTGTGCAAATGCCTCTCTAAAATATGAAAAGGCAACTCAGAAAATTCACTTATTTAGACAAATATAGTAAAGAATGTTTATGCTCCTTATTAAATGGAATTATTGGGCAAATTCATTTTTAAGGAAGAAGAGGATGATTTTCTCTTGCTTTGCACCTTCATTGCATGCTTGTTTTGACACAACTAATTAGTGCATGAGGTTGGCAATGTGCTACCAAACAGCAGTGACCAACCACCTTTTTAGCCCAGCAGTGTGAATACCTGAGTACATTGAAATGTAGCCCAGTACTGTTGCGTTTATAGAGGGAAAACACTCTGTCTTTTGTCTATAATTTTTAATCAAATCTACTAAATCCGAGCAGCATAATTTGTGGATTGCCTCCATCTCTTTAGCTATTCCTCTTTCCTCTTCCTGTGTTACATTAAGTATTTATAGATGCTGCAAAAATGCTTCTCCATTAACAGCCTGTAATTTTTCTTCCTTCACAAACCTGAATTTCTTGCAAATGTTATTTAGAGACATGTAAAATACAATTTTATCCAAACCAATACACACTTTTCTCCCACCAGGTTTCGCAAGTGATCTTTTTAAAAGTAGCACAGGAAAAGAGATGGATGTTGTGTGGCATGAGAGATGAATGCATCTTCAGTTCCAAGGAACAACTATTGAAGTTTCAGATTGGTAACGATCACAGTCAAAATGATATTTTAATCTTGGTACACAGTAGGGAATAGACAGTTACTGCACAGTTCACTAGAATTTTACCCCCCTTTGACACATGAAAGAGCAAGTAGTCTGACTTTTCATCTTATTTCAGAAGAGATCCCCTTCTGGAGGTGGTCTAGTCAAGTCCAGCCAGTGCTCCTAATGCAGAAACTTTCAGTTCTACAGTAAACGCGACTGATCTTTTATCTTTGATTTTAGTTCATTGCCACAAAATCAAGATGAATTTGCTGAAGTGTAAGGTTAAAAAACTGCATAAATGAGAACTCCTACAGTAACAGTTGTTTGTAAATTATTGATCAAGGAATTTTTTACAATATGAATTGTAAAAGGGCTGCCAAACTTTCCTAAAGTATCTTTGACAATAAATAAAAAGTTCAATCTTTTTTTCTTCATTTCAGAGAGATTTCTGTAGACTTTTTTCCCCAATCCATATTGCTAAATGCACCTTGGTCTTTCCTCTTGATTCGGTAACAAGGAAGAGAAAGAGAAAAGGATATTTCTGATTTTCCTATGACCCCAGTTCTTCAAAAATGTGTGGTTTGGGTCAGTGGTATATTCATTACAATTGAATAGTGGTAGTTAAAGAGAAAGCATTGAGTGCAATTTCTTCTTGTTTGCAGGTAATGGGTAATGGAGGAAGAAATGAGAATAAACTCATAGAGCCCTTCAGCAAATTAAAGAGAACTGGCACAGATTGAGGACTTCCTCAGTATTTGAACAATATTTTTAAAAAGGCATATAAAAAGAAAGGAGAAGAAATATTCTGTAAGCAGTTGTCCCATGAAGCCTGGCAGGGAAGGTGCAGCTGTGGAAATGGAACTCTACCTTGCAGAGATCCCCAAGGAAGATTCCAAGTCCATTGAAGGAGACGTCCCTTGAGGAACAGAAGGTAAACATGGTGGAATCAAGAATACAAAGTACATCCCACCATCGGGACAAACCATGACTGAATCCCAGGGAACTGCACATCAGCTGCATCAGAGGACCCATAAAACTGAGGTTATTAATCTTACACTGCATAATTGTTCTATTCTTACACAGACACCTCGGATCAGTGAATTGAACCAGCTGGAGGCCTGGAACTTTACCAGGACCCACAGACTTTCAGAGACTGCTACTGTCCATCCCCAAGAAAGAATTCCTTAACTACTGGGCTTCCAAAGAAGGGAATAGTCTAAAACACTCCATAACAATGAGAATTTCTAAAGAAGAAAAAAACCCAAAACATGAGAATACTCAGCCAGAGGAACCTCTCTGTCTTGGAAGAGCCTGAAGCAGTTGTGACCTCCCATACCTCTGAACAAGGACAGCATTCATTTAAAGACCTACCTTGGCAAGCACTTTTCAGACATGCTGTATGTATAGATAAATCTATTTTATATCACACTATGAGTGCTAATCCTACTGCAGAACACAGTAATTACAGCTAACATTGAATTACTACTCTTTATAATTCATTATAGTGAGGTATTACCCTGTGACATGTCCAAGCCTAGTGAGCACTTCATTATTTTTAAACAGAAATACTGAAGGAAACCACTTACATTGAACTGACTGTTGGTCTCTTTCCTTCTCTTTCTAGCTCAGAACAAGCCACACAATAAACTAGGAGTTCCTACAATCCATCTCCTTTAGTAACCAGCCTCTTACATGCTTGCCAGTAACAATATTAAGAATCCTTTACCAGTTTATTTACGATATCACACTCTTTTTGGTACACAGAATAAACCATCCTGATGTCCTTATACTACACTACTTCCATGGGGGCATTTTACATTTGAAATGTGCATGTATGCATACAAATGATGAACATTCACATAGATGCAGACAAACTATTAGAATTGGCAGGGATTCACCTTTGCTTTTAAGGTAACAATGCCTAAATTTCTGATTTTAGCATAGCAAGGGAAACAGTAAAATATTGCTTGAACTTGTGCACATTATTTTAAATTATAGGACACACCCTCTGAAAGAAAATGGACTGTTTTCCAAGGGACTGTACAAAGATTACACATTTGTGCTCAGACGGAGGAATATTCTACATGATGACACGTTTTTTAACTCTCTATTTAAAAAGCTTTTGATGCCACCTTGGAGAGTTCCAGAGTGTGCTTACCCAAGTAAGCCTAAAAGAGGGTATGACAGCTGTGATTTCTGACATGAAAACATCTCTCACTATAGGCACAATAACATTTTATTTATCCTATTTTGATGAGTATATGTTGACATGTAAAAGAGCAGAGAAGGCATAAAAAACTAATCCCTATGTTATGGGAGAAAAAGAAAGTCTTTCTGTGTTTGGTTTGCTTTTGTTTTTCTTGAAGATTCTCACATGTCTTAGCTGGTTTAAATGTTAACAGATGTTCAGCACATTTGAGCACAGTTAAAAACTCACATATAGTTCTCTGGTTAAAAATTCAGGGAAAAAAAATATGCTTACAACTTTTTAAGGGATAAAAATAAATTAAAAAAATAATTTTATTTCCAAGTTCACATTTTTTAAAAAAGGGAATTTTAAACACTTGAATTTTGATATTTTCACTTGATTTTTTTCTTTCTGAATTTACCCATGCTGTGGTAACATACAAAGCTTTATAACATTGAAATAAGACTGTACTGACATTTGCTACATGACTGTGTTAAATGAATTTAGGAGGAGAAATATTCTGTAAGCAGTGTCCCATGAGACAGTTTGTCTGGCTGCTAATGAATCATAATTTCATACCACAAAACACATGACCTCAGCTTCTAGTATGGATGGCAATATCAGTTAAAGAGATTAAGGCTTGGCCAATTGGGGAAAAATGCCTGGTGGTTCCTCTCATCCAACTCTTTGAAGGGATGCATGAAGTAGTTTACACTCCCAGTATTAATATCAGTTACCATTAGACACCAAACTTCCCCACTGAAGGAAGCACATGAGTACTAATTTCTTCAAAGCTTTTATGGAAGTTCGTTCTATGAGCACAAAATGCTGTTCAGAAAACGTTCTTGTTGGAGGACAGCTTCGCCTGGAGAGATGGATACCTGCAGCAACCTTCCTTTAATTAGGCTGTGGCTGTCCTTTTCTCATGAACAAAACCATAAGCAGAAGTGAAATTTGTTCTCACAGAACTGTTCTAAACTGAGTATCAGAAAATGTCCCAGAGGAAAATAAGATTATTATCTCTGCAGAGTAGTAAGTTTGTGATAGCACTACAGAAGTTGGAAAGCACCCTCCTTTGCCCACTTGCCTCTTATTCTTCTCTCCAATATGAATTCAGTAAGTGATTTACCTTGGCTTTCCTTTCAATCCTTTAATTTCCTGTCTCATTTGTCTTTGCAAGTCTTTATATAATAGCAGCTAAGAGAAGTTCCCATCATGAATCTATATTGAAAGGGGAGCTTGGTATATTGCAAAAGGACAGATCTGAAATGGTTGTTCTGCCCTTCACTCTGCAGAATTCCATGTCATACCCCAGTTGTGAAGGCCAAAGAACAAATCCTATGTTAAAATATCACTGGCCATTCTCTAAAATTCTCCCAAAGGATTGTTTTCACCATATCACTCAGTTTCATTTGATCTGTAGTCTCTCTGCTCCACACTGCTCCACACTCCACTCTAGCTTTTGATTATCAACACAGTCAATAAAATTACTACAAAATATTCTTTTCTTCATACTTCTCCATGTTCCTGATACACACACTATTTTGAAATGAAGTACTGTGTGTATTTACCATGGAAGCCTCTGAACTCTAGCCTGTTCTTTCCCCTCTCCCACAAAATACAGCATTCTAGTCAGAGTGTTAAAATACCACTGTAGATAATAGCATTACTCTCTCTGACTTGAAAATATCTATGCTCAGGAGAAAGGAAATAACAGGTAAAGAGATTCCTGCAATGTTTGTCCAGATTGTTTTTACTTCTACATATTTGAAGTTCATCAGCAATTGTGATTAAACAAGATGAGAAAAGCACACTGCAGAGAGCAGGAGCACTGGCCGCTGTGGCAAACCAAATCACTGCCTTTCAGCACTTCAGCTACTGGCCTTTTTTTCTTTTCCCATCAAAATGAAGGCAGTACCAACTGTACAGGACTTGGGAAGAACAGAGGAGCCATTCTTTTAAATGCTAATGTGCAAAGGTGTCTCATACTCTTGTAGCATGATAGCCATTAAAATTTTCATTCTCCAAAACTCTTCTAATGTGAATGAATTTCATGAAAGTAATTAAAGGTCAAGAGATTAATATCATGGCAAGCTACAGAATGGTTAATTTTGTACAGAAGGAGATGAGAGTGAGGGTTATAACAGACTGCCTCAAGGAGAGTTTACATGCTGGTGCAAAAATAGTGAGCTCACACTCTTGATAATAAATGAAAATAGATCTTTCCCTCTCCTCTCCTGGCTGAGCAAAGCAAGAAACGTTCTTACCTCAGAGAGCTGGGGATCCTATGGAGGTAAAAGGAAGGTGGGGTGCCTGGCAGTGAGAGGGTGGAAGAAGCCCCAGACAGAGAGCCCTTTCAAAGATGAAGGTTGGGGTCATGGAACCTGGAGGTGTTGGAAGCTGAACGAGACTTGCAACTGGATTAATGAAAAAAATAACTCCTGAGAGTTGATTTGTGTATACATAATTCACACATCAGCCAAATCTGTTTTAAAAGACCACAAGGCACCCAGTTCTATCAGTATTTTCTCCTCCTTAGTGCAATAATGCCCAATGAATTTCTGATTACCCATCTGGGTGAAAAAAGGCTCAGTTTACCTCTTCATTCTGGAAAATTAGCACATGACCATTAATAAATAACACAACCTGAAGCACTATTTCAGGCTATCTATGCATTTCATAGAAGGATTGTATCATCTCAGGACATTTTATGCTAGATTTGTGCTAAACTGCCTTTTTTATTTTTTCCATGTTTTTTTTCTCCCATCTCTTTTAGAGGTCTGTAAAATAGTTGCTGACTCTGTGTTGACCTGTTTTTCTGTCTCCTCACCATATACTTAGCTCAGTGAGTGGCTTGTGAAGTTTACTGAAGTAGATACCATCAAACCTGACAGCAAGACAAAAACTCTGCCTTGTACAAGCAAACAATGGCACCTGTATATGGAGAGCCCAGAGGAAAAAAGAATCTGACTATTGCAATTCTGTTATTTACAGCTTTGTATTACAGCTTTTATTTCTTTTCCTTCTCGAGATGAATGGAGCTGGCTTATCCCCAGGCTCCTTTAAGTATTTCTTTCAGAATATACATCAATCTGCAGTCCCCCTACAGCCTCCATTACTTTAACACCTGAACACCTTACAAGCTTTCACTGTCTATGCTCTCACAACACCTCAGATGCAGAAAATTTTCATGATATTAATTCCCTAAGAGAGAATCAAAGCACATAGGTTTTTAGGTATCTGACATCCAGAATGAAATCCAAACCTCTTCCTCTGCTGTTTTTGAAGTGCTTGGTATCATTCCTCAGCTCATCAAAATGAGATTCAGGGCAATCTGAATGCTGTGCAAGAAGTCCCCCACAGACAGACTTGGAAAAAATGAGAACAGCCTGCTCCAAAATGCCTGGTAAACCTCTGCTTGTGTTCTGAAGCTGTCAGTTCCACGGTACTGTGTATTCAGAAAGTGTTACTACAAGCCCTGTTTAGAAGAGAGGAGCTCCTACAGCTGAGCGTGGATCTGCCTCATGCCTACAGGCATCCCTCCTCTCCTTTTTATATAAAAACCACCCACGGTAAGGGAAATCCTGGTGCAGTTCCTTGCTCTGCCTGAAGGGACTCAAAATTCCCATTTTTCTCCTCATAAGAAAGGATTGCCACAATCATCAAAATGCAGCATAGGCTGGGGAGAGGAAGCCTGATGAAATTTCCTCAGCTTTCAAAGGGCTGAAGAAAGAACTTCAAACCCAGTGACCTGGGCAGAGCAAGGAATGTGATTTATGTCTCAGGCAGTGAAAACATTGTCTGGTTTTACCTGGATTTTACTGTTTGTGTCACCTGTACACCAGTGCAAGTCTAGATGCCACATTTTTTCCAGTAGCAGGACTGTCTCAAATAATTCAAGGGTATTGAAATGCAGAGTCCTGGTGCAGGAGATTTCCAAAGCTAATTCAATATAGGCCTGTACAGCTCTATAGGTGTACACAGCTAATTCAGTATAGGCCTGCACAGGGAATCTCTATCTGAAAAACAAGGAATTAGAGCCAGAAACAATTTTGTTTTCTCATTCTTAGGCAGAAGTGTTAATTTCTTTAGAACAATAACACATAACCTGCCTATATGTTTGTGAGGAAATGCCAGCATCTTTTTATACCTATTGCTGGAGGAGAAGCTGCTATAACAAAATTTTACTGGCTTTTATCTTTTCTATTACAGTCTATTGAATATTAATAAATTACCATCTGCCAGTTTTTGCAGGAGCAGCTGAAACACTGCCTGCATTAAAATTGAAAATAACTCCCTCCCTCTTCAAAAACTTCAAGAGAACATGCATTTTAAAATAATGATGACTGCCTGTACTATTTCATGGTGTTTCCCTTTAACAAACAATATTAAGATTTATGTGATACAGTCAGCTTTGCGATTGATAATTAATTGTCACTTAATTACACACTTTAATAATATTTATTCTGAAGTTATAACAACTCTGGCTTAGAAAATGACCCTGAATCACTTTAATTTATTAATTCACTTAATTAAAATACTTAATCTTGAAAAGAGCTTTCAGGCTGTTTAAATAAAGGTAAACAAATCTTCAAATTAAATCAACACTTTTTTTTTCCCTTTGATATATGTAATTAATTTTCACTCAACTCAATAAATAAGCCTCATGTAAGGTTGCTCATGTGACAACAGAAAATGGCTTGCTGTCAGCTTAATCTTCCTTAACACTGTAAAGCATTTTTAGTTATGCTGACAGGCCTGCTGAAAACCTTTTGCTGGAAAGCAATAAATATTAGCACTTTTCCCACTGGCACTGCAGGAAAAAAACATTTATTTGTAAATGATGATCATTAATCAACATTTTTGTACAAGCAATCAGAAAACCTTCCAGGCTAAAGCAAACTTGATGGAAATGGAACGTCTATTTGCAATCAGATTTAACTAAAACACACTTTCTCCTTAAAGAATAGAATTTTTTCTTTTCTTCTGTTACTGGTTCTTGGTAAAGGAGTTCTGTGTGCCAAGGATTGTACTTTCTATCCCTCATGAAAGTTTTGAGACAATCTCTAGGACTTAATTACAGAGCTCACTGCACTGTCAAGATTTCACATGTTTAAAGTTACAACTGCAATTAGCTCCACCTAAATCAATGACAGTCAAATGAGCCACTGCACGAGGTGTCAGTGCCACAGTGAAAGCTGTCACTTGTGCAGGCATGTGCACAACTTCACAAATCCAAGTTTTACTATTAAATTTAGCACATTTCTCATATATGTAACACCAATTTCATGTATTTCATTGCAGAAAGTGACCTTATATTTTGAAAAGGTGGTTTCTACTGGAAGCAATTTTGAATTGTTCACCAAAATTCATCTGATGATCTCATTATAGCATAGACTTGGCTACAGCTTCCCTTTACACCTCAGTTTGGTCTGTGTCTTGAAAACTCTGCTACAAGAGGATTCCTCCTCCCCATTATACCTTAACAAGGAGAAGAATGCCATGCTTTTCCTCAATTTACCATTTCCTTGTTGTATGTTCTTAGTTTGAGCTGAAGTAAGTGCAGTTGTTTCTCTCTGCCAGTTATATTTGAATAAAGAAAGGATTGAAAAATCTGGGCTGAATATTTACAATGGAAGTCTCCCTCTCCTAGTCCAACTCAGCCCTGAAAAGCTCAAGCTAATTAATGACAGATCTAAGGAACTACTGTCATCAAGATGATAATTAGATGGGACTAAATATGAAAAACAGAGGCTTCAGCTGCTGATAGAAAGATTTCCATCCCTCCTCAAAAGCTGTTAATAGTAGAGGCATTTGAATCTGGCTGCCATGATTTTTAACAAAATTGCAACTGTTGAAGGTCTTCATTGAACTGAAACCAGTATAAAATTCCTGTATGAGCACAGACTGTCATGAATTTTCCAGCTGCTTCTTGCACTCAAGAGACCAGAAATAAAGCAAAGAATTTCACTTTTTTGAAGTGGAGGATTTTTCAACACTTTTTTTTCAGTTTTTGGGTGGCCACAGCAGCAAGGAATGAGAAAATGGACCTCCATTTTTGATGCAGTATTTTCAGCTGCCAACCAGAGTTTGGTCTGAATTCTTAATAAAATCTTCAGAGGATCTGTTCTTTAGCTATATTATTATTCTACCTCTTGTTTTCATCCTGAACAAATTTATGAAGGTACATCTGGGAAGACTTCACTTTTCTTATTCTGTTTTGTTGTTTTTGTTGGTGCAAACGTGCCCCTTGTTTAGAAAACAGCTAAATAAAATCAGAGATCATTTTCACATGATAAATAAAGGTAGTCAACTTTTGCAAGCATTTTTTGAGGAAGACAGAATGTGCTGATTGTCATCATGGTTACCCTGCAAGGGATTCCAGGCAGTACAAATGAATTCTTCAGCTTCAGAAGTGAGCACTGCACCTCCTGCACAGGAAGAGCAGCTGGTGGCATCTCTGTAACTGCAGGGAGAGTCTGCATGCTCAAGCTGTTTAATGGAGTGGATTGCAAATTGCAATCAGAATAATTATATATCTATTTAAAACAACTTTCCTTGCAATGCAATGTACAAAAAAAAAAAAAAAAAAAAAACCCTGTTCAAAAATAGCCTGAAGAGGTTTGGGTGTCTGTGACAGATTTCAGTGCTCAAGTGCCATTACACACAGCTGGCTCCCAGCTGCCCTTCCACAAGGACACGTCTCCTCCTCCAGCCCAGCCTCTCAAGGTCATCTGGGTGCTTATTCTTGGTGCTAAGAGACCTTTCACAACCCTGCAGACATTTTGTAGGTTCCTAAACACTTCTTTAAATCCAGTCTTGTGGGACTGAACTCCTCCCTGGAGTGCACTGGCTGAAAACTCTTCTGCAGGTGGATTTATTATTTTCCTGCTCTGATTCAAAAGGGTGCACAACCTCAATCCCAAAGGGTAGAGCAGCAGCCTTATTACACAGCCACACTTCAGCCATAAACAAGCTGCTTTATTTCCTGTGCTGAAGCTCACACAGGCTGCAGTGCTGCTTGCAGGCTGCTTGTTACCTTCAGCAGTGACAGACCAGCTGTGTATCCTAAATTAATCTATTTGTATTAAACATCCATGTTTTCTGCTGCCTGCTGCTGAACTGGGCAAAAATAAAATGTTGTCATGTCAGAAAATGGTGTTTGAGCATTAAAAAATAAGATTTTAAATAGAAGTGATGCTGGACTGGGACCAGTTCTGCAAAGCCTTCATTTTAACTGTAAATGTAACATAAAAATATGGAACCTGTATTGTACATTTTTACATACAGTCACTGTAATTATGCAGAATATATGTTAAATACAAAATAGACGGAATATTTTCTGGTGTGTACTTTAAAATAAATATAAATGCTATATTTTTTTTTTTTAATTAACAGTATTTTCATGGCGTTGTGTGGATCTTCAGCAGGAAGGAAAGGGAAAGATTTGGAATATTTGCAAGTGGACTTACGAATTTCCTTCACTGTCCAGCATGTTCCTCTGAGAACCAGGGAGCAGCCAGGGCTGAGAGGTGCGGGAGCTCAGGGACCGCAGGAGAGCTGGAGAGCAGCCAGGGGCACGGGGAAAGGGAGAAAGGGTCAGGGGAGGGGTGCAGAGAGCTGGAATAGGAGAGCAAAGGGAAAGCTGAGGCAGTGTAGCACAGGGAAAGCAGAGACCGGCTGGGCCTGAGCTCCCGGAGAGCGTGGGGAGGGCACAGGGACAGCAGGGACACCGCGGGCACTGTCGGGGCACAGGGACAGCAGGGACACCGCGGGCACTGTCCGGGACACAGGGACAGCAGGGACACTGCGGGTACTGTCCGGGACACAGGGACAGCAGGGACACCGCGGGCACTGCCCGGGGCACAGGGACAGCCGGGACACCGCGGGCACTGTCCGGGGCAGAGGGACAGCCGGGACCCCGGGGGCACTGTCCGGGGCACAGGGACAGGCAGGACACGGCGGGCACTGTCCGGGACACAGGGACAGGCGGGACACGGCGGGCACTGTCCGGGACAGCCGGGCCACCCCGGCTGTGGCCGCAGTGCCGTGACAGCGGCGGGAGAGTCACGCTGCCGTGTGCAGGCATCGCGGCTCATTCCCGTGCTCGTTCCCTCAGCCTGCCGGGATATTCCAGTCTGATCTGCTTTAGCATTGCTGGGATCTGCCTGCTCCTTCGTTCAGACAGCAATTATAGCTTTGATCTGTTTCTGGTTCGCTGTTAAAATGTAGCAATGTTCAAGTTGGAAAGGATGGAATTAGGCGTCCCTTACAAGGGACAGCCCATCCTATTAAAAACAGAAAAGGCACGATTTTCTAGGTGGTGGAACATAGCAATAGCATCAGTGTGCAGCAGTTTACAGCAATTCCAGACTAAAATGAGCCCAGCCGAGTCAAATGCCACGTGAGCTGTGATGGAACCCCTGAACCCACACACTCTCACTTCTGAAACCAAGGTAAGGCTGCCACTGAGGGCCTGAAACAGCAGAGTTTGCTGAAATGGAGTTCACAAGCAGCAAAGTTCAAACCAAAGGTTAGGATCAAGTCTAATGAATATGCAAGGTCAAAAATTCCTCAGCTCCAAGCTTTTTCAATATCAGTGGTTTAGACCAGCTCTCTACAAAGTGCTTCCATCTTTTACTGCTGTTACAGTATCATGGTGCCTGTGGCAGCCCCTGCAAGGCATTGGTTGTTAGAGAATTTGCAAATACAACTGCAATAATTTAATCTCTGTACAGGAATAATTCTGCTGCAGTAGATGCTCTCCCTGGTGGCTGCAATGACAATAGGAGAGCCCATGGGGGAGTGGCAGTGTCCTCCCACGCAGCTACACCACAAGTGCAGGGACCTTTCTCCCCTTGGCCCACCCTGCTCACAGCAGCAATGGGAGGATGCTCTGACCGAATTGATTCTGGCTGCCAAGTGCTGATACTGCCACGCTAACAGCCAGGCTCCTTCTGCAGTCTGCAGAGATCTCTGATTCTGAGCCACACCACAAACCATCAAACAGACCTTCCACAAGCCGCTTAAAAACCTGCCTGTCTCAGATCTCAACGCTTAGAAAAAACTTTCCTGACTAAGCAAGGGGATGCCAGCGTATCTTCAGCCTCTGTGAGGCATTCACACATTACAAGACAAATTGTACTCATCAGAGCTGTGTCTACACGAGAGACTAAATCTCTTTCTGAGACAGTGACCATGATTTGAGTACCTACAATTTAGCTGCCAAAAAGAAGGAAATGTAATTTTCTGAGTGCTAAGTACCTGCAGCACCTTTTCCTGAGTGCAACCAGAACCAGGCTGGGGCCTGAACACATAAAATATAAATGAAATGCTTTAAGGGAAGGAATATCCACTGTCAAAAAAAAAAAAAA